>WYDI02009979.1:0-21609 GCA_009867235.2 Psittacus erithacus
GGTGGTAGCAGCGGGGTTTTGTTTTTTACCTTGGTTACTGGACTGTTCTTAGCGTGGGGGGGTACCATTCTTTCCTTTCTCCCCCCCATCCCTCCGGGAGTGGGGAGGGTGGGGGGGGGGGCACAAGCAGGCTACATGGTTTTCTAATTTACGACTAAGCTTAAACCATGACAAGAGGTAACAATTCCTATAGGCAAAAATAATTTTAATAGAAGCTAAAATAATGCAGTAAATACATAAAAACTTCCAAATATATTGAAAACAACTTGCCTGTTAAGTAGGATGACCTCTGGGTTATTCTACTGTAAGATTTTTTTTTTAAAACTTTATATCCTTTAAACTATATGGAAGGAAATTGCTCACTATTAAAAATATCCACACAGCAGGCATTTGGTTTAGTCCATATCTGGAATTGTCTCAGATTTCAATCAAGCCGGAGAATGGACTACAAATCACCTGCACTCAGAGAGAAGCACAGAAGAGACTTGGGAAGGACATACCTGCCTTCCACTGAAAACTTTCCTCTGATTTATTCATAGATAGAGGAAAAATACTTTGAACATGTCTAAGTCCTAGAAAGACCTTGTCAGCTCTGTAATCTATCACTGCCCTCAGAACAGTGATGAAGATCATCATGTGCATGACTCTTACATTTACATGCAGGAAGTCACCTCAACAATGACAGATACAACGTTATTATAGTAAGCTATTTGCCTTATGTGACTAATTGAATTCTCTTTTGCTTCCAATTCTCATCTTTTGTGCTTTCTAAACTTCAGTAAACAAAACTGTCAATTGCTTCTCAGAATAGCTTTCTCAGATTTCTATTTAATTATTTTTTTCCCCTCTGTTCTCTTTTTGTTTTAGAGACTAACTGGCATAACTGATTGCTGTAAACTTGCATTTCTACTATGTTGCCTCTTATAATAATAGCATTGGTTAGGATTAGGCAGGCATGGTAAAACACAAAGGAGATGCACAGAGCAGGAAAGACCTGCGTTCATACTTCCTAGTACTCTGGGATAAACCACTGAATATCTTTGAGTGTGGTAAATCAGGAATTTCTTTTCTGTTGAACCTCAAATCATGGAGTAAATGTCTGTGAGAAAGATATTTGGACAGCTGTCTGGTAATATAACTATCTTTTTAAACCAGAATGAGCTCATCTTCCTCATGACATTGGGTCTATTGCTTTAATTTTCTCAGGCAAATATTTTTATTTTTAATGCAAAATTATTTTTCTTATTTCATTTTACTAATATCTTTGTTTCAAAAGCAAGAAAAGATGTGCCATCATTTCCTTGTCATTTTTTTTCTTATAACCTCTGTAGTGTGTAATCATAATTTATTGAAGAAAGCTAATTTAATTTTCTTTTTTATCCCTTGTTTGGTTTGTAATTTCCTTGGATATGTTATGGAGTCAGCTCAGTGTTCAGCAGCTGATGTAAATGCATGTGACAAGTGTGATTTATGACAATTTGAGCAAAGTTTCAGTGTCAAGATTGTACAGAATATTTCACATTTTAATACACCACATCTTAAAATATTCTCTAAAGTGCCTTGCAGTTGTTTATTGTTTGTTTTTTGATAGATATGAATACCACCAGATGAACAAGGAGAAAATGATCTCACCTTAGTTCAGATTTCCAAATACCTTGAACTCAATTCTCTGTGTGTTTTATTTTATTTTCAATAATACATTCGAGAGAAGGGTAACACACATTTTTAGATGCTCTCGGAGCTTCTAAATTCACAGAGGGTATATTCCCCCCCCTCACTGCTTCTACATGTATACTCTGATTAATGCAGATGTGAGTTATGCATTAGTATCAAGGGGAGAATTTTATGGCAGCTGCTGAGGTGCAGCAAGCCTGAGTGGGTGGTGAGGAGAGAATAAATAGTGACTTTCCAGTGGGAGTCTGAAAAGGCTGATGAGGAGCCTATCTAAAGAAATCTCATCTGTTCTGCTGTATTCAGTCTCACGGACTAGGCACCTAAAATAATACACACCATCAGAAGGCTATTGAAGGATCCAGTACTGCCCTTACCTGCTGTAAGGCAGATATGCATTGATTTTTGTTTGTAGGTAGGTGAGTTCTGAGACTTAAAATGCAAAGCAGTATGCAATCTGGAAGAGCGAGTAAAGTATCTGCAACAGTGAGTGAAGTCAAAGAGAAACAAAAGAAACTATGTTCAGAGAGGTCAGCAATTGATACTTGGAGGGCAAATGGGAGCTATAAATGTATTGCAGAAATATTTGGAAATGTGTTTTTACTAACTGTCAGGAAGAATTATTTGAAATTCTTCCTCATTTTTTTCCACTTGGGTTTTTTCCCCCAATATTTGGAACTTTCTGAAAGCATGAAATAGCTGCGCAAACTTTTCAGGAGTGACTGCAATAACTTCTTCCTTCAGTACATTTTATGATGTTTTTAATCAGCTCTAATACATAGCAACTGCTACTGTGGGCAAGTGCATAGCAGTGGGGACTAAGGAATGTAAGATATATTAGGAAAAAAAGAAAAACAAAACATATTTTAGAAAAGAGAGTAAATGATATATTCAGAAATGTTACAGGCAAATACACCTGGAAAAGTTTCACGTTTGATGAAAAGTGTATCAGGGCTCGGTTTTCATAGAAACACGGAAATTCTTGACTCATAAAGTCTAATCTTCTGCTACTGGAAGAAACTGGTTTACTTATGTTCCTTAAGCTTCATTGTGTAGCAAATAAGCCATCTGCTAGCTATGCCAAGGAAGTATCCTTCTGGATCATCATGACTGGACTTAATTATCCACCCAGCACCTGGAGTGTAAGTCAACCTTTTCTGCTGTCCATCTCTTTCCAGTGATACAAATGCTAGCACAGGGGGCAGAAGCTGATCATGGAGGCAGTATTTGTAAGGATGGAAATGGGCTTAAACTTAGAAGGTTGTCCATGCTTTGGGCTATAGCTGTGGGTGCACCTGGAGGCATATCGAGAGACATGAAGTTGTCTTGGAGGAGACCTTGGGGAACCCTGCAAGTAATATAATCATAATCCAAAACACAGTTTAGCAGCACAATCAAGAAGCTCCCTAAAACCAACAATTGGCATATATCTTTTAATATTATTAACATTTTTTAACATCCAAGCCTGTGGTGGAATCTTGATAGGAAAACAGAAAATAAAATAATTGTTCTTTCTAACATTAAACAGTACTATTCAGCAGCATCTCAATTCATTTGGAGAAAAGAGGGCAAAAAAACAATGTCCTCATTTTCAGATAGGAGAGCCAAGGCACAGAAAAGTGAAATACCTTGTCCTAGTTTGTGCAGAAATCTGAGCAATCCCTGATGATCATTAAGAAGAATCCAGCCTATTCTTGGCTAATGAGGCCAAAATATAAGATGTTCTGGCTGTGGCTGAGACAAGACCAGACATGTCTTGTGAAAGTGAAAAGTTTACTAGATATTATACCATGTTCCATTCAGTGTTGTGAAAGAACAAGGGTGAGAAAAGAAATTCTCGATTTGGAAATATCAGTTAAATCAGGGTTGTGCATTGATTTCATTAAATAATGATTGGGATATATTAGGAAAATTGCAGTCAGAGTAAGCTAATAGTTCAGACTTCAGGTTTGCACCAGTCTAGATCTATTTATTGTAAGTTTGTTCAATTAATGTGGAGCTTTTTTTTTTTTTTTTAAGTATTTCAGTGTTCTCCGTTTCGGAACTTTGTGGAATTAGTGGAGGATTCTATTAAGCTGTGACTTCACTAATGTAATTTGATGGCTTGACATCTCAGTGTGTCTAGTTTTCACTATTTGTTCTGCTTCAAGATTTGACATGATCAGTCAGATCTGAGAATTATAATTATGCAGTGTAGAAATAGACTGCAAGTTTGTGAGTCCCCACAGAAAAAGCCAGTGGGTATGTAATTAAGAATGAGGAAAAAAGGTTGACCTACTTTTCCTGTTTAGTCTAAACTTCTGATTGATCTGTATTTATTCCTTTCTATTCACCTATTTATCTGTTTCTCCAGTCTGTCACTAATAATATTGACCTTTTTATGCACTGATTGATCATTTAAACTAATTTCTAGCCTGAATGCTGGTAATTTAATAATGTAAGCCAATTAGGAGTTAAATAGAATCAATAAACCATTCTGTGATATCAGTGAGAGAAACACTGAAGTATCACTGTCTCATTATCTCTTTCAGCATTTTATATTAATATTTTTATATCTGAAGTCAACCAAAGATACTACTGAAACTAGGAAAATAATTCATAACATGTTGTTACATTTTTAACTATCAGCTTTTTCCAGCTTCAGATAATAAAAGCTAGGAAAGGCTGTTATTTGTTCAACCTCAGCAGGCATTCTTCATCTAAACAACATCATCTAATCAACTTCTGGTGTAGGAAAAGATGTATTTGACTTCTCACTCCCACTTTCATTATATCTGTAATCCTTGCTTTCCAGCTCTTTGGCTCTTCACATCTACTTCAGATGTAAAAAGGAAAAGAAACCGAAACCTGATATTTTCTTAGCCAACCATCTCACAACTCAGACCAGTATAATTCATGGAGAAATCACCATTTTGCTGAGGAGCTGAAATGTTTCCCTCTGGGAAAATTTGGAAAAGCAGCATTTCCAATACTGGAAGTATCAGGAAATAATAAGCAGGACTTGTTTGGCAAAGAGTAAAACAAATGATTCATGATAACTGCACATAATAACATGCTTCCTCCACTTGAGGTATGGTTATCACAATTTCATCTCACAGATACAAATACTGGATTCATTCTTAAGTATTTTTAAAAGAAACCAAATGGAGCTGATCCTGTGGTCATATGCCTTCAGGTAGCTCACTTGCCTTCATAAGATTTTGCCTTTCAAAGGACAAATGTTGGTTACTCCATCTTTTTTGCAACACATTTTGCTTACCTCTGGTTACCAAACGCAAACAAAATTCCCAGTAAATAGCTTCATATTCCCAAAGACGACTGTGAGGTATGTCTGGGAATATTTGAATGAATCTCCTAGGCCTGGTATGTATCATGGAGAAAGGGATGGTAGCAGTTCCTTGCAAAGAGAATCTTCCCTCTTCCTTACTGAACACTTTTTTGGAAATGCTATTTTCTTCTGTATTCCCTGTGTATCTAAATGACCAAATAAATATACAACAGCATATGAAAACCTAGCAGAATCTGAGATCTCTTAGGTTTTCTCTTACAGCATTTTTCCCCTATTATATCTAGATTAAAAGTTTCTTTCATCTATTCATTGCTTGTGTTAGATTAATTATAACTATGGTTTCCCAGAGGTTTGAGTATAATTTGTCATTTCTGTCTCTGGATGGTGACAGGCACATTCTGCTAGGCCAAGAGCTGGACTATTTGTAAGTGTTAATAGCATCCATTAGCACAGTTGTAAGCTTCTTGTTTACTTTCCTCTAAGCCCTATCAGATATTGCTCTTTTGTTTTGGAGTTTATTTTGCTTCATTTTATTCCCTTCCTGATGAAGTCCTAGCAACAAAATACAGATTATTATGGCTTTAGAAATAAGCTTCCGTGGAGGTGCTAGATATTGTCCGTGTGCCATTGAGCAGCCAATATAATTATTTTCTAAAATCTTTGTAATTCTCTCCCCAAATAATACTTTTCCAGATGGATGGCTAGTGTAGTGCTACTGGCCTGCCCCTCATCAGGTTCTGATTTAGGGTTGTTAGCTCTATACTGCACATGTTCCTTCTACGTGCCAGAACAGATTAGCTCTACTGGCTGCTATGTAAATCCAGATGTTTGCCACATGAATAATTCTTAGTCTGTCTGAAAGCCCATGACACAGAATGGGAAGGATACGACATGCCAAATAACAGACTACTGGAATCCTACTTGCCAATTACTTCATTTTTGGGAAAGAAGATAATGTGCAGCATCCAGGCCCACAGATATTTGACATGAGCACTCACATCAGTGTCTGCACAACACAGCCACCTCCTGACTTCAATTCTCTTCCACTGGATCTTTTTTGAGTTTCAGCTGTCTGAATTGTGAATGAAATGAACAGAACAAGCGAAAGGCACAGCACCAGCATAGATTCTGAGCCAAACACAGACATGCCTTCCACACCCCTCCCAAAAAAAAACCCTGTCCAAGACCACCAATCCCCCCAACAGCAAGCAACTAAGGCATCTGCAGTCAAAAAGGCAGCAAAGACAGTGCTGGACTGCATGAGGGGTTGAGAATGAAGAATTATAGGGATATTGTATGCTGTTACTGAACCAGATGATATGTCCTCATTTTAGATTATAGGCACACATCTGCTGTAAGAACAAAAAAAGTAAGTTGTATCAAAGGGCAATAAACAGTTCATTGATTCTTTCAGTGGAGGAGTGGGTAGAATCTCCACAAAAGTAATATAGCATGACAAGGAAGGTTTGGTCTGATAATAAAAAGCTATGTGAGATTGCTGTTAAAGCTAAAGTGCAGTTCTTCTGTCCCACCCTTTCCCAGTTCAATGACAAGAGAGCTTTTTAAACAAAACAAGAAAATTCTCCCTCCTTCCACCCACTATGCAGTTTATCTGTATAGTATCTGGGAAAATAGCTTAATTTTTTCATTAATGTTGTAATTCATGTGCCAAAATCACATGTACAGTCAGACTTACTATGACCAAAGGATTTCTGACCCTCAGGTTTCTGGGATACAGTTTGATCAGGAGGAAATTAGACAGTACACAGCAGTGCAAACAGTCTTTTGTAAAGTTGTAGAGTACTCACTCATTTGTGAAAACTGGTTTTCATGGTGTCCTAAGGTAGTATCATACAGACTTTGAAGGATATAACAATAACAACAATGACAATAATAATCCTGGTTGATGAACATGCTCATTGGTGAGAAATGGTGACATCAAGGAGATCTGGTATTGAAGAGACACATTTTCATGACAGAACATTTCTAATGAACTACATCTCTAATTTCTTCTATACCCTTTTGCCTTCTTAAGCTCTCTTGAACCACGGGATGGTCAGTATTGATCATCCGAGTGATGACTACTACATCAGTAAACTGCAGTTTTCTGAGACTTTTGTATAGTAACTGAGTTTACATTTATAAACAAAAAAAATTGTTTCATATTTCTTATAGCATTCTCTAATAATCAGCCATCCTGCAAAGCATCCCACATTTGGATTCAAAGTAAGTAAAAACGGTAGAGAGCAGGAACTGGGGATGGAAATGAAGGCTGTGGAGGGAATACAAATTCTAAAGGTGGAAAAATTGGAAAAGTACAGTGAAAGAGTAACAGTAAGTAGATGGTAATTTTCTTTGCATATGAAAGAGGAAAATGGAATCTTTACCTTTGCTGCAAAGATACAGCCACTTTTAGCTTTGTTGGTTTGGGGGGGATTTTATTTGGGTTGGTTTATTTGTTGGGGCTTTTTGTTCAGTTGGTTTTGCTTGTTGTTTTTTTCTCTAACATGGGGGGAAAAAACCTCAGCACATTAAAGTAATACATAATTCGGGGAGCTGGAACGTTGTTTATTTATTTTTAATCACAACCTGTTCCATAAATTGAGAATCAATGTAGCTCAAAATGAATCCTCCATTTACAGAACTATAATCTATATACTTTTACTTTTTGTTTGGCTCTAAAAGCTAGATCAATGGAATAGATTTCCTTTAAGAGCAAATGAGGGTTGTCTATTTCCCTTCCTCCCAAATCAGTTATTATTTTAATTTCTTTTTCATGTAAGCTGCTTTTTGCATTATTTCTAAACCTTCCTGTAAGTAGACTTGCAAAAAGTGAAATAAACTATCTAGAGGCTCCATTAATGGAGTCCATTCATTAATGATAAGAAGCACTGATTAAGAGTCTTACATCAGTGGAGTGTCCTAATAATAGTCAAGATTTCTTCCAAAAATTCTTTTTTTTTTTTTTTACCCCCGGAATTCATGTTACAATAAAAGAATTAATTTGAATTAATTTATTTTTGTTACTGTTCCATAATTTTCTTTTTGTCCTTTATTTTGAATTTTAGTTTTCTCTACATTAGGCTTGAGAGAAAAAACACACTTACTTAACTGCCAGCTCTTAAGAGATTAGAGACTAAATTGCCTTGGAAACTAGAAGTTTATGTAAAGATAATGGATTTCTATTATTTCACAACTCAGCAATCTAATTATATAGTGACAGATTTAGTTCTGATTACATCTAAATTTATGATTGGTTAAAATTTCATTGGCAAGAATAGATTAATGATCAAATACCAATTTATCTGTAGATTTTTGTATTTTGATTTCTTCATCATTCCATCAATACAGATAATAAAATTAACATCATTGCAAGAACTTGTTTAAAAATTAAAAGAAAATTACATACTGAAAACCAATCCTGAATTTTGCATGGGACATGTTTGAACTGGGTTATAAAATATTACATATTTAATCTCACAGAGAAGCTTCTGGTGGTTGGACCCAAGTTATTCAAACTCAGTTATTCAGAGATGAAATAAAAGCATTTGGAGTGCCTATGTCAGCTAAAAGGATAATATAACTTCTCCACACAGCATGCGCACTATCATCAGCATCAGCTTTGTATAGAAATTCAGCTGTTATACTCCATCCCTTGAGTCAGTGCTTTGTGGAGGATCTATAACACTTCCTCAGGCTGTATAAGCTGGGCTGCAGAATGCTGAGGGATATCAGTGGTGCATCTAAGAAATCCATTTTCTCTCCTGCAAAGTTAAAGCACTCCCCTTGACAGGCACTGTGAGGAGGAACAAGCTGGGCTGGTTTCATGCTTTTCTTGGTTTCATGCAATTTCATGCTGGTTTCATGCAATTCTTTCACAATAGCTAGAGAGAAGCAATGGGAGTGGTAAATTAGCAAACTAAGCTGGAACCTTGGAGGGGTGGAAGAGCAAAAATTGTTCTTTCTAATATGCAAGGAAACAAATAGCAATTCCTAGACCAGCTTTTGAATTTTTGTAAGTTTAGTGTTCGGTTTGATCTTGTCTGACTTGACTAAGCCGAGAGTTCCTTTAAAGGAATACCAGTCACTGAAGGGGCATCTTATGCTTAGGTTTGATGGTGGATTTTCAGTTTCAAATTTTCCACCACACTGTCACAATTTTGCAGTTTATTTGCTCTGCCATGGTCCACTTCCTCCAAGATGGAGCAATTGCCAAAAATATTTGTGCAGTCATAATCCTTCTAGATTTGCACTCTCAGCATGCAGTTCACCACCTGGGATGAGGATTATACAAGGACTAAAATATTTCTGATAGAATTATAATGTAATGTAAAAACTGCTTCCCTTGTTGCTGCAATTCTTCTTTCCCCAGTTACACACTTAAGCATGTGTGTTATTTTCTTTTGTTTTCTGTGTTTCAACTAGAGTACCATTAATGTTGCAAATGTTGATTAAAAGGTGAGTAGCTTGTGCAAAAGAACATGTCTGGAAAGTATCACTTGAATTCACACAGCTTGCACGCTACTGGAGTCCTTTCCAATATCAATTCTATCTAGTTCTTCTCATAAATGTTCACAGGAAGCACACCTTAGCTTTAAAACCTGACCCCAGCATCCATCAGCCTTTCCTTCTCACTAACACTACTGGACAGGGATTTTGATCTTTGTAATCCTGAGGAGCACTGTCATGATAATGCTGGTTTCTAAACAGCAAGAGGCAGTAATTTATTGAAATGATCACCAAAATATGTATTTTTTTTACATTCTTTCATAAATCAGAAACCTGAGGGTGTTTTGCTCAAACTTTCTCAAGAATTTTACCTTTTAACAGAAAAGAGAATTGGTAATTTTAAAATAAAGGAGCTGTGGTTTAGAAAATCTTGAGCAGAGACTTCCAAGTTTTGTTCATTAATGGATGCTTAAACATGAGAAATCAAATTAGGAGTGCTATAAACAAAATTCCTCTTACTGCAATGTCTAAATTAATACAATGCCTCAAACAAGGACTTTTTTGCAGGTTGTGTGTGACCTTCAGGACGGTCTGGGAATTGGTGGCTCAGAGTACATGGAAACAAAGGTAACTGATAGTACTTGGTTTTGCTATACTGCCTATTGCTTTCAATTAAGTTGAAGATGTGGCAGTAGCATAGACAAGATAAAGAAAAGCTCTTAACAAATTCCCCAGTCAATACACTTTTCTTGGTTAAAATTCACAATGGCAAATGATGTGAAGAACTTCGCAAAAATGGACTGTCAGATAAACCTGACATGGTCTGTCTGCAAGCCAGCTGTAAGGAAAACTTGACACTTTTCAGTCACTGTCTGCCCAGGAAACCTCTGGTTTTCCATTACACAGATTACGTCTTACTTGGAGTATTTCACACATTTATCTTTTGGAGGTTAATATATAGAGCAGTAATGAAGAAATACACCATCTATCAAGGTAGCATGCTGTAGGAATGAGGTCTAGGGCCATGAGGTGTTGTGATGGGATTAGTGAGGTGTGCTAGTTGCAACACCCTGACAGGGTGATGGGCTGCTGATGGGGTGATCAGCCAGAGGCCCGATGGCTCTTAATGCTGCCTCAGCTGGGTGCACGTAGGGAGCTACAGGAGCCCTCCACCCCTGCACAAGACCCATAGCCCTTGAACAGCCTGATCGAATGGTAAGCTTTCTCACACTCGGGCCAGACTGATTCTACAGACAGCTCCCTGTGCATTGCTACATCTCTGTTGTAGAAACCACAACTATTCAAAAGAAGATTAAATAACACAGTATCATTATATAAAATTAAAGAGCTAGTAAAAATCAGGAAAGCAAGTCACTTCATGTACTTGACTTGTGTACTTGATCTTAGGCATCATATTTGTTGCTGAAAACTGCATCTCCTTCTTTATTTCAGTAGAGAAGCTTACTTGAAGGCACTGAATGTATATGTCTCTGGGCCTTTGGGTTTAAATCAGCCATTAGCACTGCCTTTTATTTTATCCAATTAACATTTATACACTCAGGAAGGGAATGCTTTCTTAGCCTAGCAATAGGGGTTTGTATTTTCCTCTTTACATCCTCAAGTACAGACAATAACCCCCTAATGAGAGTTCAGGGTGCTTTTTTTTTTTTTTGCCTTTTCATTTGATATGTTCTGAGGGAAGAGATTTCAGTGGGGAAAAGTGGTTAATGATGAGTTATTGTTTTCTCCTCTTGAAATTGTGCTGGAAGTGCAGGAAGGTAAATAAGTGTTAAAGGCTGCCACATTCCTCAAGCAGCAGTTTATCACCTGTCTTAAGGGAGAGGACTGCTACCACACAGAAATTAGTGTCACAATGCTATTTTAACTATAATTTACATTACCTATGTCCTTTAACTTAAAATGTATGTTGCAATGAGTCAGCAAAGACAGAATAAGATTTTAAGGAAGTTAATGCATTAGTGTAGCAGTACCTAATTCAGCTTGAACTAATGTGCTACTACATTCAATATGAAATACAGACTATCTTGGGAACACAACTGCATACTTTGTGGACAGGGGTCTTGAAACAGCCAGAGGGATTAAATTAGTCTAACTAATGGTAACGATCCTTTTCTTGTAGAAATAGTCACTGGAACTGCTTTATGTTTTCCCAGGTGTCTGCCTGGCTCTGGTGCCCCCCATTTGGGAGTTTTATAAGGAAGGAAAATAGGCCAGCCCCACTCCCTGACACAGGCTCTCTTTGTAACTCTCATCAGATAAAGCATTCCAGACAGCTGCAATGAAACACAGGCAATTGCCACTGTGTGTCAATGCCATGTTTGCCAGATAGGGTTAACCCCATGTATTTCACAGGAATATACTCAGATATGTTATGAGGAACATATTGCAAATCAGACAAACAAGGAAGGCATATCAGATGTGCACAGTTTTCTTAAAAAAACCCAACAAAAGCAGTAACAAAACCCTAAATACTCAGTGTTACCACTTATAAAGAAGCGTCAGATTACAGTTTTCATAACCTTCTAATTCTCTTAGGAAGATTACTGGAAAGTTCTCCTCTACAGTTGCTTATGTGGCAACATCAATAACAGAAATAGAGCTTCAGTCCTCCCTGAAGTTTCTGTAAGTTAAAGCTATAGCTATAGCTCCCCGCATCTGATGAATAGAGAATGCAGCAGTATTCTTAAATTTCCTAGGTTTTATAGAGGCAGTTATTCACCCTTAGAGCCACTGGTAGTTGTGTGATAATTGAAGATAAATCTGAGATTCTGTGAAACAACGAAGAAGCAAATACTTTTGAGTATCTTTTAAAATAGATATTTTCTTCCCCAGTGTATTTTGTTCTCAACAAATGCAGATTTAGATGTTTGTGTGGGGGATTGCAATCTGTATACTGTTTATTTTAGGGATAAGTCTTACAAAAGCTTCTTCCTTGTGAATATTCAAAAGTGGTAGATCAGAATATGATTGACTTTTATCAGACTTTGTATATATCCATATTTTGCAAAGTGAGCCTTCTCATTTTATTACAGGCCATATAATTTTTCCCCTGTTTTTTCACCCCTATGAAGTGTTGACATCTCTAGTAGTGCACCTCATGCTTCACAGCACTGACAGATGCAGCCTCAGTCTAAGTGAAAGGTGGGGAGGCTTGGTTATTGAGTGTGATAGCCCTTATCTCATCCCTCTCCACTACCAACTTTCTCTTCTGGGGTAATATGCATAATGCAAATTATCTTAAGCCAAGCCTAAACAAGTATTTAGGCACCTAAAAATGAGAATATTTGTATTTACAAATGTTAAGTGATCTAAAGGTTTTGACACAAGTTTCCCAATTATTTGTGTTGATGTCTCTTTTTATAAAGCATCCTTGGGTGCTTTTGTGAATCTTACACTTTCAAATATCTATCTAACTGTGGCCTTCCTGCATCTTAGGGTGTTGGGTGAACAGTCGATATGGATATATAATGCAAGAATATGGCACATGTTGATAATCAGCCTAACACAGGATCTCCATTAATAACTGTCAAGTACTCAAGCTTGAGTACATCCATTTTATTATTAGCCCAGTTGCACACTGGAGACTCCAGGCAGGCTTTGTGCAGTCTCTACTGGCAGCACAAGCCTGTCACTTGCAGAACAGAACAGCTGAACTTTTCACAGTTGCAAACCAGATTTCTCTATCAGAGCAGCAATTTTTAAAAGAGAATATTTCCTTTTTGCCTAATTCCATTGTTGTCTGTGTAATGGACAGAAGCAATTGAAATATCCTAGGTTTGTCCTTGGATTTTCAGCTGAGGAGAAAATAAACATCCAGGCACTGTTGTGGGGACAGAGATATGTGCCCTTATTTTCCCTGTTCTGCAAAAAAATCCTGAAGCTATTTGTCCAGGTCATTTTATACAGTCAGCATAGCTCCTGACATGTGTGTTCCTTTTACCCTAGAGCAGGGGACACAATAACTCATTACTACTGCAGGACTCTTCCTCAGTGATTTAGTCAACTCGCTGTCTGACTTCCTGATTAATTCACACTGCTTCCTCAAAAACTCGTACTTAATAAAGTGACAGAGTTCTGGCTCAGCAGGTTCCCCACTCTCTAGCAGAATAATCATGCAGCCTCCTGCAGCATGCAGGCTGCTGGAAAAGCCTCTGGGTCTGGACAAGCTACTTGAAAAGTGACTTGGCTGCAAGACAAAGCCATGCTGGCTGAACCTCCATGCTGTCTTCCAAGGAGATTGCCATGGTAGTGCAGATAGCCTATTAACAACCTTCTCTGCTTGCTTCTGTCTCACTGAGCAGCAAAAACTACTTGTTTAAAAGCAAACACAAAGACTGTCAAACAGAAAGGGAAAATAATTGGCTGAGGTCTGATACCAGATGCGAAGTCATGGATCAGTGACCAACTGCATATGTGCAAATCAACACATGTTTAAGAGCTACTTATACACGAATTCCACTTTTTAGAAGCAGCCACTTGTATTGGTCTTCATACTCTGCACCTTGGTTTCACCAGCCCAGGGGTCCTCATGACTCATGTATTGCTTCATAAACAGCTGCTAGCCCATGTTCCTTTTTGCCCTTCCCTACCTTCTGCTAGATGATGATTTTCACCTTTTGCCTAGTTGCCAGTTGGTATCTCAGCATGTATCTTTGAATTTTCTTTTCTTTATCAGCAGCCTTCTCCCTCATGGCCAATTTCTATTTCATGGTAATATGCAGAAAGTGGATATATAGGTAAAAGAGCTAATTAGGAACTTTAAATTGAGTCTCAGAAGACCCAGATTCTGTGCTTAGATTTAAAAAAAAATACTCCTTTGTCTCCTGAATATAAATCTGATGATATGTAAACTTTCATAGCAACTTAGATCAGAGCATAGAAAGTATCTGTTTCCTGTAAATACAACAGTTATTTGTACCTGCTGTAAAAAGGGGGCTGCACAAGATCACCTTCAGAGATCCTTTACAACCTCTTGTGTAATATTTATACACCTGAGCAAGAAAAGTAGTCTAAGGATGTCGTATCTTACGGCTATAATAACCCTGACAAATTTGCTCTACCGTTTCATGCATGTTGCAATTATGTCTGAGAGAAGGCAAATTAGAAAATTCCTGTGTTCTACAAAAGGAACAAACTTAAGCTGTAACTGTGAGGTGGGACTGGGAATGCTACAACATCAACAGAGAGCACGGAGCAGGGCTTGCACCTGCAGTCAATTCGGAAGGAATCTTTGACAGGCCCTAACAGGCATGAACACCCTCTGGTGGAAGCTTTCAATATTCTTGCTCTTTTACAGAGAATGTGCAAAAGGGAGTGATTTGTAGCTTGGAAAAGGCTGTTCTAGCAAGTAAATGCTTCTTTTTGCAGTTAACAGGATCTCTCAGAATGTTTTTAGCAGCTGTGAACAGCAGTTAGGAACTTGAGACCCCTTTTCTTCCTAACTTTGCTTTCTCTGCAGGCTTCTGCTATCTGGAGTCTACAGAGAGTCAGTTTTGAGATAGAGTGGGAAGGAAAATAAAAATACATCTAACTATAAAAGATTATTCATGTATTCTCTTTATAGTTATCCTCAGCACTTTCCTGAGCTGGTATCAAAACTTTCTTTAGCTCCACTGCCTACTTAGAAAGTATGACATTGAGCAGTTGTCCTGGTTTTGGCTGAATAGAGTTAATTTTCTTCCTATTGGCTGGTATAGTGCTGCATTTTGGATTTAGGATGAGAATAATATTGATAACACATCGATGTTTTATTTGTGAACAGTGCTTACATTAAGTCAAGAGCTTTTCATGCATTGTGAGCATGTGAGGAGACACATCCAGAACAGCTGACCCTGACTAACCCAAGGGATATCCCATACTATATGGCATTGTACTCAGCATATGAGCTAGGGGAAAACTGGCTGGAGGTTGCTGCTCTGGAACAGTTTGGGCATCATTTGATTGGTGGTGAGCAATTGTTTTTCATTTACATTACTTGTTTCTCTTGGGTTTTTATTTCTCTTTTTTTTTTTTTCCATGATTATTATTATGATGATGATAATTATTATTATTGTTATTATTAACTGTTCTCATCTCAACCCATGAGTTTTCTTACTGTTACCCTTCCAATTCTCTCTCTTTTCCCACTGCAGGGGGATGAGTAGCAAGTGGCTGTGTATGGCTTTGTTGCTGGCTGGGGTTAAACCATGACAGCAGAATTTCTCCAGAGGTAAAATACGTCACCCAGGTTTGTTCCATGACAGGGCACTGCAACAGCTGTATGAATGGAGGGTGATGCAAGATGTTGCTTTGTATAATTTCTGGTCTCAGGTTCTAGTATTATTGCTTTTTCTTGCAGTACAGATGCTATAAATGAAAGCCTTTCCATTAATGTTTGCAATAACGCAGCAAAGCAGTTTCTTTGCTCTGTAACAGTATGACCCATTTATGGGCTCCAGTCTCTCCTTGTAGCTCTCCTTTCCTCTCCCTCTTTCCTACTCTCAAAACCTCTGCAGCACCTGCACCTATTATTCCTGGGAGCAACACTGCTCATCTAGGGAAGAGGGATGAGTACTAGTTAAAATTACTGAGGCCAGTTGCAGAAAGACAGAGCTGTGCTCAGCAATCTAAGCTAGTGTGATTTCTGTGACTCGTATATGACCAGTAAAGGGCTGTAAGCCACAGTCTGAGAAACATTGTCTAGAAACTCGACTCTGGTCACTAACTCCAGAAACTTAGGCAAGTTATACTTGATTAAATCCAGTATAAATAAGCTTGGATTTGGGCCCAAGTCTGAAAAATCTTTATTCAACACATTTTTAAGCTAAAATGCTAGTAAATGTCACTAAAATGTTAGACTGAAATGTTACCTGTTTTTTCATTACTGTCACCATTTTGTATCAGGTTTTGTTGACTTTCATATCTCTGCAATAATGGAGATGCCATTCTCTTTTCTCTCCAAGGCAAGAGAAAAAGAGATAGAAGAAAGAGACAAAAGCACAGTCCCTGCACAGAACAGGATAAACAGACAACCAGAAACTATGTATTTTAGAAATGAATGTCTACATTTGATTGGAAAAGGCTGACCTTTAATGCGCTGGCATGTATTTTTCCTAATCTTCAAGAAAGCAGAACAGTGACTGGCAATATAAAGGGGATCTAATGTGTCAGAAAATTTACATTTAGTTTGCATATAATGGCTTTTCTATCGTTTCTTTTCCTTGTTTCTATTTTGCAACATGCAGTGCAGTTCATTTCATTTCATCTTTCTGTATTCTGTCTAATGAGACAGAATTTGACTTGCTCCTGAGGGAGAGACCAAAAGGTACACCCAGCTGAATGAATAGATTTCAAAACTTAAGGCAATGACTTAGAAGGGAAGACAATCTCCCACAAGCTACCCATATGCAAAAGTATAAGTAAAGGAATTTCCCTGTGGATTGTGTAATTTGCAGGGTTTCAGAACTCCTGCAAACCTAGGAGAAAGCAATTGAATTTCAATGATAAGATTAAATATAAAGGTGTTAAAGAACAGACATGGCCAGCTCATCAAAGTATTTATTCTGAAAGAAGTCTACATGTCCATATGGGCATTAAATCTCAAGAGACTTATTAATGATTAGCTTCCTTCGATATTTTATCCTAACTGATTGCATATTTTTCAGCCTGCGCAGTCCGACATTATGCTTCATGTTCTGAGGTTCCTGACTTAAAAAAAGTAAAAGACAATATCTTCATGTGATCAGACGCACCATGAGCAATCACTCTAAGACAGCAGCTCAGTCACATTTAATCTTTGCAAAATATTATAAGGGTGCAGTCTAAGTTTGATTGCTATTAAAAAAAAAGAAAAAAAAAGGGAGGGAAATGTCCTTCCTCCATTATTTCTGTAGGCAGCTGAAGCAGTTTTCAGCCTTTTTCATCAGTGACCCTGAAACCATGAAGCCTGATGCAATCAAAACTATGCAATGGGGAACCTGTGATCAAAAAGAGCCAAAAGAGTAGGTGATGGCAGTGAGGATAGAAACTGCTGATAGGAACCGCCTTAGTTCACCCTTGGGAACAATTGAACAATAAAAACATGATAAACACAATAGACAAAGTTGATTGGTTTTGAATTTAATAGTGGATGCCACAGAGTAGCAAAGAGCCATTAAGAAGATTAAGGGATTGGAATACTTGTCATAGGAGAGGCTGAGGGAGGTGAAACTGTTCAGCCTGGAGGAGAGAAGGCACATGGAGGTCTTCTCCATCTATATAAATATCTGATGGGGCCAGACTGTTTTCAGTGTTGCTCAGTGAGAGGATAGGAGGCAATGTGAATAAACTGAAATACAGGAAATGCCACTTAAACAGGACACTTTCTCACAGAGATACACAAGATACTGAGGATCACACTGGAATAGAATTCACAGAGAAGCTGCGGAGTCTCCATTCTTGGGGTTACTCAACATCCAATGGGTCATGTCCTTGGGCAGTCTATTCTAGTAGGTCCTGACCTGAGCAGGGCTTGGACTGGACAGTCTCCAGAAGTGTCTTCTCACATTAGGCCATCCCATGATTCTGTGAGCTGACTCATTTGCTTAAAATCAGTTAGTTTTGCAGCATTGTTTAGTCAATGATGTAAGCTGGTCAACTTTCATACAGCAACATTTGCATGAGTTGCCTCATAAGCAGGGAAATGACTCATAAAACCTTACAGTTACAACACAGTTTTTTTTCTGATCCATCTTTTAGGAATACCACTGTAGCAAGGCTATCAAAAGACTGACAAAAATAAGGTAGATTTTGTTTACTTTCAGCTGCTGCTTAGTGGAAGTTGTAGCTAAGCCTGCTTCTGACCTCTTTTTATTTCAATTTCAAATTCAGTAATTTTCTAATAAAAATGTACTCTTAATGTAAAAAAAATAGTTCTTGGAAAACTTAAGTTTTTTTTGACGCTATTTCTAGCAGATCATTCTTAGCCTGTCCTTTGTATATTTTTCTGCTTTCTGCACTGTACGTCTCTACTGTCTCTCATCTTACATGATAAAGTCTGAAACAAACTTATTTTGGTATGTGTTTATCCAGGATCTAACACCCAGTGCCCAGTAACCCCATCAGTTTTCAAAAAGCAAATGAATAGTGGTACTTCCATGTACTTCCCTGGTTTTTTCCTGCAACATTGCTTCTTCTTCTTGTGTATTATGTGAATATAACCTGCATCAGGGCAATTGGAGGCCACCTTCTCCCTCCTCTTTCAGAAATACCCATATGAACTGGATTAAGACAAAAATGTGGTAGAGCCAACAACTTTTCCTCATAGTCCTTGAAAGCGTGTGTCATCAGTTGTTGCTCACAGGCATAGAGACACAACAGGAAAGTGGGAAGCTGTAAAGCAGAGACTGTGAGCTTGGGTTACTCTAACATTACAGTATCATCTGTACATGTGCACTAATTCCACATCTAATCTTGAATAAGAAGTAAAGCTAATCTTTATTGCTACATAAGGGAAATGGTGGGCAGGAAAAGGAAATTAATAGGAAGGGGTAAGAAAAGTTAACTTAAAATACAATTAATACATGAATTAGATTATATTAATAGAAATGTAAAAACTATACTTAACAATCACAGCGCTTTAGTTTTGCTTAATAAGCTGATCTTATTTTAAAATACTTTTTTTCCGAATTCAACACTACCTTTGCTTCCAGGAATCTGCAAGAATCTATTCAGAAACACCCACAGCACATGCTAAAATATATACTAAAAACTAACAACTTGACATTTACATGGTTTATTTGACTTCTACAGAGGTCCAAGAAATCATAGCAGCCTGGGGTGAAATTCAACCTTATTGATTAGCCCTCTTTAAGTCCTTTTTTAACTTGGCTGGACAATAAATTTTTGTTAGGTTCCCTGAAGATGGATGAATTTTGCTTGTAATGATTAAAATTCAGCAAGGTTAGAAAATTTACATGTGTACTTTGCCAATGCAAGACAAGCATTACAGTGAAATTATCCTTGGGATTTTCAATCCTGTTAGCAGAATGTAATAAGGGTACCTGATCAATTGTACTCTACTACATATCTAATGAAAGCAGCAGCATTTTCATCAATTTGATAAGAGTAATAAATTCTACCACCTACTCTCTGAGATTTCCTGGGTACCACAGAAAATTAGATACTCTATTTGTATGTTAATCAATAGTTAAAAAATCACTGTTATTGGCATTAAGTGCTAAATAACGTGGATTAGAAAACTGATGGCCAAAGGAAGCTGAGCACTTGAGGTTAGGACATGTGATATTTATTCTACGGTGGAAAGTACAGCACACTTAAATCAGAGGTAAAGTTTCCTTAAGGGACAGCATAAGAGAGCTTATTAGCATGAACTGTCCATTTCCAATAGGCTTTCTGCAGCAAGCATCCATGGCTTGAATATCAATATCATCCAAGTATGCTTTCAGTTGTATTACCCAGTTAGGTACCAGAGTGAGTTCTGTGGAGTACCATAAATCACTTCTGATGGAATGAGCTCTAAGAGTGCAAAGACTTGTGTGTTTGTGAGAAGGGGTATGAATGAAGAAGCAGGAGCCTAGATATTTCCTACTACTTTCATAGCTGTAGTGGAGTCCATGGGCACTTGTTATTTATATTTGTTTGAATGATTTTCTGTATGCTGGAAAAATGTTGTGCTTTGAGACTGTAAAATGCCAAGAAGGAAGCAAACTGAGCAACTAGGAGAGCAGAATTAGTATCTGGGCACTACTGTTTCATCCTCTAGAAGATCTATGCTTGGCTGACATCTACAGGATTTAAATAGTGCAGGTTTCAATCTTTGGGGAAAAAAATTAAAATGGATGAATATGTGCCCTGATACCAGCGCATATGTTCTCCCTTTGATCTCTTGTCCTGCACCAAGACTATGAGGACATGAATCCTAATGACCCACAGGAAGTAAGATCAATGCTGCTAAGTGATTATAAAGGTATTTTGGACAGAATGCTCTGTTTGCACTTCTAAGTAACAACAGCCTTGATACTAAGATTAGGTTAGCAAGAACTGTGAAAGGTGCTTGACTATAGTAGATATGCGGACCTGATTTTGGTTTTATTTGCAGTATAATTACTAATTTGTGGTTCTTGGAGCACATATGGCTCACAAATAGATGAATTGTGACTCTCAAATGTTGCTTCTGAATTTTCCAGGAGTTCACTTATCCTTCAGGCATGTGATATCTATCCAGGAAGTTTTAGCTGCATCAAGCATGCAGTCTGCAGCACCAAGATTGCTGGATGCCTATGCATTAACTAAGTAATTTGGCCCTGTAATTTCTGTGATGCGGTCACTCATGTAGTAGCCATATAGCCTGAGGCTAGAAAGACTGCAAAGAAAAAACTGACTCAGGAAGAAACTATAAGATATGTCATTCTCCCTAAGAACCGTGAGACACAATTCTTTGGCTGATAACTGCTTTTACATCTGACTGTGATAGTTTCCAATGGATTAGAAATTGTAGGTGATTGGACCAGCTTACACATAGATTCCACCTGAATGCCCTTGAAATGGAAGTTCTGTTCAATCACACAGAAGCTTTAAGACCAAAGACCTAAACTGCTTGTAAATTATTTATCCAATGAAAATATAATTTAGCTTTGCTAATCTCTCTGTAGAAAATAAAAAGGCTAATCTCTGGAATCAGAGCAGAAAACAGAGGTGAGCTGGGAGCTCGACTTTGACTGTGATTGTTATGCTCCTTGCTTTTAATAATTTTTGTTTTCCAGTAAACCCAATCTTTTAGGAAAGGATTGGACAGGCACCCCACTGTTTACCTAGAGTGCCTTATAATAATGTGTTTGCCCGAAAATGATCTTTTCTTCAAGAGCTAATCTGCCAGTGAGTCTCAGTGTGATTGATATGTGCACTGGCAAGGATGGCTCAGTAGCAAGCCTTTCACTACATTTATTTCACATGATTAATAAATTTTTATTAGGAACAGATTATGCCTAGTACTAGTAGTTCATCATGAAGATGTGTTTTGTGCTGTGTTTCAGTGCAGGCATAGATATGTCCCTGATGATTTCAGACACTGAGTACTGCTCCTTAGTTTTATCAAATGTAGCCTCTTTTTCTTCTTTAGTTTTATCTTTTCTTTTCTTTTCTTTTTTCTTTTCTTTTCTTTTCTTTTCTTTTCTTTTCTTTTCTTTTCTTTTCTTTTCTTT
>WYDI02009979.1:21709-39001 GCA_009867235.2 Psittacus erithacus
TTCTTTTCCTTTTCTTTTCCTTTTCTTTTCCTTTTCTTTTCCTTTTCTTTTCCTTTTCTTTTCCTTTTCTTTTCCTTTTCTTTTCCTTCCCCTTCCCCTTCCCCTTCTCTCTTCTCTTCTCTTTTCTTTTCTTTTTTTCTTCCTTTCCTTTCCTTTCCTCTTTCCTTTTCCTGGTTACTTTTTACTGAGAAGTCTGTGCTGAAGAAGCTGGATACTTCCATCTTACAGAGCTACTCAAAATATGTGCGATTTACACATAAGTATTTTTACAAGCTCCTCATCTATCTCTCTTGTAAAAAGATGAATTTTTAAAATAACAGATTTGGAGGTTTAGGGACTCGGGAATTTGACTAAAGTTTTACTTTAATTTACTGTCGTCTCCTCCCTGATTACCCCAAGGTACAACCTTGTGAAAGAGCATCAATTTTATATCTGATCCAATTACTTTTATGCAACTGCTAGTTTAATGATTAGAATAATATTTTACTGATCCGGTCAAGATGCTAAAACTTTGTTACAGGTGTAACAGCATTTCAGACAGAAAAAGTGGAAGGCCTCTATTTACATTTATAAGCTTAACCATGACCTCAATTAAAAAAAAACCACCTCTACAGGGCAGAATATAAGGTTGTGCTCAACATTAACCATGTTCTTGAAATCATGCTAGCACCAAAGCCTTCCAACAGAATAATTCATTTTTAGACGTTGCAGGGAGTTAAGGTTTCTGCACTTTCAAAAATGGTTTTTTTTAATTCATGCTAGCATTAGCACTGTGAACTTAAATAGCTGGCTTTTACCTTTGAACACCAAAAAAAATCTCTACTATGCCTAAAAAACCCTGAGATGGCTCTTTAACATCTGTGTACCCAAGTATGATGGTAGGGGTTTTATAGTGCCTACTCTACCAGAGCAAGTAACCTCATCAGTGATCTAGGACAATTCTGTATTATTTAATTTTCATCCAAAAAAGTGAAAAGTAAAATTATATTTTGTAATGACTATCCCTGGAAGATACTGTGTAAGGTGACTCAATTCAATCTGTCATTATAGCAGCTAAGCTATAATGAAATGTGGGGGAAATTGAATTTGCCAATTTTGGTTACTTGCAGCTTAATTATCATTGATTTCGTGCTAATGCTGTATATCTCATGCAGAAAGCTGCCTGGGTAAAGGATTTCTTAAAATTCACTACAGCTCTTTTTCTCCTCCAGTTTCGTATTGCATAGAGTATACTTTTAAACACAGATACATTGATTATTATGGATGCACCACGAGTATAATTCAAATTCCACATGAAATGTTGTCTTATATCTACATATTTCCCTTCCTCCCTCTCTTCATCAGATCTGACTGTCAAAACTGGCCAAGTAATTGGGACAATTAAGGTGCCCCTGAGATATAATTATCCTTTATAATTTCTCTATATGTTTAAGAAAAATTATGATTGGCTCACAAAAACAGGTTTCCTATGGTAAAATGAGAAAGAGGATACTGGAAGTGAACAAATCAGCTTTAATTTCTCACACTTAAGTAGTCCATAAAATAATTCAAGCCCAAACTCTTCCTTCTGTGCCAGAAACTTTACTACAAAGTAAACTTTCAGTATATGTAGACAAATAAATGAGGATCATCTCTGTTCAAAGCATCCTTTGGTGTATTAGGATCCTGATAATGACTCCCAGTTGTTAACGTGAAGAAGATAAATGTGACAGCTGTTTTCCCATGCTCCACTGACTATTCATTCACCTAAGTACATAGACAATCCTCCAAGTACCCCTCCGGCCTCACAGCTCCTCTATGGCTGAGCAGCCTTATTCCCACTTTCATAGAGGAAGAACTGATTAGATAGAATGTCTTATCCTCATTATTTGGGCAGTTTATGGGGAGAGGCTGGATGCTTACCCCACCATATAACTGCTAGACCAATACCACTCACAAGGCCATGGGGTTAGGGACATGCCCATCATGAAGCCATCAGCATTTGCAACAATTCTCTGAACTGGCCTTGACCGCAAATGTTCAGGGCTCTTCAGAAATTAATTGTCCAGCTGAGAAATTTTATTCTTGCCCCCTGCCTGCACCTCCAGCTAATTATAAATTATAAAATTGAAATAAAAACTTTGACTTCATTTTGTGAAGAAAATTCAGTCACTAACATGCAGCATTATTATTGCTTGGATTGAATCAGGAGCTGATTATAAAATGTTTTTTAACACCAGTGTACTAATAGAGCACCCTCTTATTTCCCAACTTCATTATAAGAATAGAATACTAAGGAGTTAATATTTCCCTCAGGTAACTGAGGTACACCATTTACTTCAGTTTCCAAAGAACGCATAGATTTAAAAGGATAAATATGACATAATGGTACGGAAATAGGTGTATTAATGAGAATAATGTTTATACCACATCTATTCCCCAAGGCAAGAACACCTCCACACCTCAGCTGTATGTTTCTACAAATCCACATTTATGCGATTACATTCCTGAGAAAAAAGGAGCAGTGATTGTTTTAAATTAATCTCCTTTCAGCTCAGAAACAATTCTTGCACTTTTTTTGTAATGACTACAAAATCATTGCATTCCCTGACATAAGGTCTTATTTAAGACACATAGCTCTACAGAAAATGTCAGTCTTTAAAGTCAAAATATGGCACTATCCTCTCATAGGGGATAGGTTGAAAAGAATCTGTGAAACAGAAATCAGAATTTGGGGAGATTGTGAATTGCAGGCTCTATCCTAATTTAATTTGCCTTCTATATACTGTAAATACTCTATAGATTTAAGATTTCGGGAAGAGTTTGTGGTTGCTAGCACCTTGGTGTATTCACATACGTTCAGCAAAGCGTATGAATATACAGTTACCCTCTCCCAGGTCAGTGAAATAGTATTTTACATTTGCTTTGCATTCTCCTTGGCTGACTGACAGCACGTGTCAGAAGGCAGTTTAAAATCCAGCACCCCAGCACATATGTTATCTTCTAATAAGCAAGCACAGGAAATAGCAGCTACTTCTTTTACCCCTTTCTCACCTGGAAATTGTGCATCCCTGGGCTGTTGAGTGAGGCTGAAGACCTCACTCAACAAATTGCTGCAGCGCAGAAAAGGCAAAAGCAGTGTCTTGACAGCAAAAGGTAATGATGGAGTTTAGATACTGAAGAAGAGTTATGTCCAGATTCAGCCAGCCTGAACTATACCTAAGGTTTGTTCCTCATGCCTCTTGGATACATAGGTCTAAAATCATCTGCTTGAAACAATGAGGCCCAAACTGTGTGACCTGAGCCTTTCCCATCTCTACCAGAACTTAAACATGAAAAAAGGGCCAAGAATTCACCTCCATTTTCCATGGCAGCTTTGGCCTCATCTCCTTGTCACCACCTTCATGCATCTACTTAGATTCAGGAAGCCCTAGGGATTTTTGAAGATTTGTTCTGGAAGAAAGAAAAGACTATGTGCTGCTTCTTTGTATCTTCATTTTTGTCTGTGAACTTGCCTGTTTTCATTCACTTGCTACCCCTGGATTGAACTGGCTGCAAGTATAAAAGAGAAAAGAAATGCAGCTGACTATATTGGCAGGCATGGGTGAGACTGTGAAAGAAGGTTGATTGTTTAGTCAGCAAGGCTCAGATTCTTTAAACTTTGTCTGCCATTGTCCCCAGATGAAATATGTCATACAATTCATAGCTGATTTGCTTACCCACATTAAGTGCTAAAATATTAAAGGAGGCTCTGAGATGCATTTACTTCCTCCAGAGAACCCATTCCCTTAGTACCTATTTGTTCAACATATTTACTTTTCTCTGAGCCTGTCCCAGCCCTCCTACCACTCTGTCACTATTAACTCCCCCTGAGCAAATTCTACCCATTGCTGGTAATACAATGACATTTAAATTGTAAAAAATGCATTAAGCTGCATCAGAGGACTGTGTTCATCTTTATATAAAATATTAACTTCCCATTTGCCTTTGGGAAAGGAAATACCTCAGAGCAATTTCTTGGGTCTCATAGTGGGAAAAAAAGCCAGAATGATATTTCGTCTGAGAAATGTTCCAAATTCCTGAAAGAAGTGTCCCTCAATGGTTAAGTCCATAGAATTCCTATAGCCACATGGAAAAAATTATACTGAGGTATGTGCCCTGTTCACCTGAACTCTGGTCTATTTTATTTTGCATCATCTTGCTCAAGTTTTGTGAGCAATATTATTCAGAAGTGTTTCTGAAGCCTTTTCTACTAACTGGCTTTTGTTAGAGGTGATGTCAGTCAGTACAAGATATGTGAGTGTGTTGACAGAACAAAGATTTTGAGATGTTTATAGTTCCATATATATATAAATAAAAAATTTGACAGGGTTTGTTCTATTCCTGTTTTCGTTCCCTTGGTAGAGGCTGAAGGTGAGCTGAAATAGAAATTCTGGTTAGCTCTGGTTTAAAAAAAACAAATGTCAGCTTGCAGTCCTCAAAGCTCATGGAGATGGGGATAGAGAAAAGGCAAAGGCAAAAATTAGCACTACACTCAGCAGCAGGACTCATGAAAACCCACAGTATCCCTTCCTCCCTTTATCGTTCCTCAGTTCTTTTGCTCCCCACTTACAATTACAAAAAAAATGTAGGACCCATTATAAAAAATGTTGCTTTCTTACATTTTCATGTGAACTCCTTTCTTTTTTTAGCCTTTATAAGTGGTTGGCAAAATATATACATGGTTTTGGTGAAAAGAAAATAGAAATTTATGTTTTTCATTTATTTTCCATTTTATCACCTTTCGTTGTGTAGGTCTGCTCCTTGTCTCTTCTAATTTATCTCTGGAAAAGTAATGAGGGCAAGGCAGGGAATTATATGCATTTTAAAGGCTTATTTTCAAACAGTTTTCATTGAAACTTCAGGTTTAGTAAGAGGTTGAGCTTCCAAATGATCTTTCAAAATGCATAAATATAAAGAATCTCAACCAACCCTTTGGACATATGTGTTAATACCATAACAGTAATAGTATACAGCATAGGCTGGTAGTACCTGGGCCTGTTTTTTTCTGGGTTTGGTATTTTTTTTTCTAAATATCTAAAATCCATCAATTCAGTACAATGCAGCAGAAATATTACATTTTTTTTTTTTATCTGGAGATATTTCAAATATTAGTGTATTTTTGAGTGGCAGGAGTGAAAAGTAAAGTTACCTTATTGTGACCCATCTTGAGCTGAAAGTATTTCCTTAGAACTAGCCTGGTAATTGTCTTCAGTAATTGCAAGGCTGCTAGCTACTTGCTGTATTATTTAAAATCCTGGGTCATCTTCTTGTAATTTTGATCAGCATGGTTTTCACTCTGACACGGTTTTCACATTCTAAGTATTACATGATCAGTGTTGCAAAGCACAAAAGGTAGCACATTGTATTATCTGAGTGCTACCAAAATGTATCATGCAAAAGTTGTACGTTAGCAAATTGTATCTTACAAATAAATTTTTAAAGCAACACCGTGGGCTTCAGTGCTCCACAAATAATGCATTACAGATTCCCATTCTGCCTTGATTTGGTCTCTGCAGGTAAAGAAGAAATACAGGAGATTACTGAAAGATCTTTTAATTTTGTGAGATGTAATCCATGTGACACATGGCTTTCTGGGTTTAGGTACTATTATTTTGTTTCCTGCTTTACAGAGACTTCAATTCTGAAATGTCAATTATCTACTGAATCAAGTGTACAGTACAGGAACTAGTAAACATAAAGTAGCAAATGCATGCCATTGGTTTCCCCTCTTACAGATTTGGCCATTGTGGGAAACCTAGGCTAGTTTTCAAGATATTTATACAAATGTTGATATTACTGGGAACCACAGTGAATTCCATTGTTTATATTGGGTAATAGATATTAATTTTTATACTGATGATTAATAAAAACAGAGTCTTCTGTATGCTAAAAAACCTACATCAGTTATATAATTCTACCCTAGAAAAAGTCTCTGCTGTTGGAAATAGCCTAGCACCTCACCTCTGTGATTTGGGCCTGAAAAGCTGTGCAATTAGGTGTAATCTAAGCTTGCAAAACTTCAGCAAGTGTTTGGTTGTACATACTTTGAGTCTTATGAACTTCAGTGATTAGCACAGTGCAAAGCAAATGTAACCATTTTTGCAGAACAAAAGGAGCGAATACATTGTACAACAGATGCATAAAAATAAAAGTACTAGTTCAGCACAAACTGCTAGAAACCACCTTAAATACAGGGTTATTTGGTCTTAACTCAGACAATTTGTGCTGAGGATGATTCCAAAGAACTGCCTTAAGCCTAGAGTTTTCATGCTTTTTATGACAGTCCTTGTAACATGGGATAGGACATCCCAGTCCCTTCTCTGGTAAATGTACAAGATAGCAGGCTGTATCTTCACTTAGCTGCATGAGTTCACTTGAAAACTAATAATTGAAGTGCCTGTGAGTAGAAGTACCTTTCAGGAGTTTCGGAGCTTTTCAGTAGATTACTGCAAAACATGGGATGCCATCATACTCACTGAAAAGGGCTTTGCAGCCTTTAAATGTCCTGTATGTAGCCTGACTTTCCTGGAAGGTAACTTTCTGTATTAACAGAAGTATCTTGTTTCTTTTTCCCTGCTTGTTCAATAACCCCGTTGAACCATTGAAAAGCCTGTAGGTGATAAAAGTATTCCTTGAAATCATCTCAAACAGAATGTAGCCACAAGGTAAAATTCTTCCAAGAGCAAAAATTGGTCATGCACGATTACTTTCTGAAGCACAAAATAGGTAGCTCAGAGTTTATTATATCATCATTAAACAAATGGGAACTAACAAAAAGTCCTTTTTTCTTTCTCTGTCCTTATTACACAGAATATGATTTGACAATGTTTTCTGAGTTAATTTGGACCCAACTCAACCTTGCTCTTATTCTGAATAATGATTTACAATAACAAAAAAAGGATACATAGTGCTGCATTTTGGATTTCATAGCTTTTTGTTTCCGCTTTGTTAGGCATGTATAGAACAAGTGAAGAGGATGGAAGGTAAGTCTCAGTGGCAATCAAGAGGAGCTCCTCTGTAGTAACATGAAAGGAATGCTGTATTTTAACATAGCTTACCCTCACTGCTAGATCTGTCATTGATCAACCAGATGAACTTGACACAAACTCTACACAACTTTACTCTTCATTGTTAATAAGAATAGACCACCTTCTATTTACTATGGGCAACACTCTGCTAACATTAACCATCTTAAATGTGACCTTCCTCTCTCATAAATTCAATGAAACTCATTGCAGAGCGTTATCTGATATAACTGATTTCTGAATTGCCTCAAGAAGCCATTTCTGAGGGCAGGCAGCTCACTCTATTTCTTACCAGAACGTACAAAAGTCTTTGGAAACAATGGCAACTAATGATAGCCTGTACTGCTACTGCTTTTCCTCTCAGTGCTGGCACTGTGATCCATTATACTGTTGTGTGAATAACAGCAAATGGGTGCATGTTGAAAAAAAGGAAAATGTTGATAAAGGCATTGCTCTTTATTCATCTTACCCAGGTCCTCAGCACAGACTTACTTGGTAGTTCAGTGAGTGTTAGCCCCTCCTTCCTGTTATCAGCAGTCAGTTCATCTTTTTTGCCTACATCATATTACAACCCCATAGCCCTGCTGATCTCCCTGCCTCCATACCAACCACATCACCCCCCAATCAATCACTGCTCTCCACAGTCAGTCCTTTGAAGTTAATTAACCCCACTCCTGACAGAAGATTCTACTGAAAATGAAAAAAAAAAAAAAACCAAAAAAAAGGTACCAAGTTCAAAAAATATAAGGTGTCTGACTCAGTGATCACAGGGAATGGAGACAAATGCTGATCTGTAAACCTGCAATAACTGGAGCATTAATCAAATGGTGTAAGCTCATCATTCCCCTTTAAGACTGACCACAAAGCAGTGAACAACAATGCATCATCTTCCACATATAAAAATGTAGAAATAAGACTGAAATCCAGATTCTGATTTGACTCTCACCCTTTTGATCAGAGATTAGTAGTCCTACGCTTCACTGAAGTCTGAAATTGAGCTCTAAGAAGGAAGTACAGCACTTTAGAGATGAAACAGTTATCGATATTGCCCTTCTGTGCATTCAGTATTTGAAAAAGAGTATCTTTAACCCCTCAAACAAGAATAGGTAAACATTTAAATAATTATTATAGCCACTTCTTATTCATTTTGGATTGTGTTCTTGTGACCCATTTGGCAGAACAAAGAGATGTTTATTGGAGAGAAATTGCCTTTCCTAGGCATACTGTCACTGGGCCCATCAGACACAGACAGGCTCAGATAGGAGAGAGGTCAAAGGATGAAAAAGTTGGAAAATTCCTTCTTGTATCAATGACAAGGAAGCAAGCTATTTAACAAGCAGGTGTGAAGTTACTTGCTACTTATGCAAGCAATAAGCAGGGGAAGAGACACTGACTGAGCCACAATTTGTACCCTGCTCTGACTGTATTGACTATTTCCCTGTACACTCAGGATCAAAGCAGCCGGGTGTCAGCCAGCAGCTAGCTTAACTGCATAGGCAGGGGAAATGCTGGAATGCATCACATCCACTCTTCCTTCTGACTGTGAGATGAACTGTAATCTTGAGGGTAAGGCTGCTATGAAGCTCTGGTTCAAAGTCAAGTTATAAAATCTAGAAGCATTCCATTCCCAGCATGACACTAATGGAATATCTCACTGGTGAGTGGTTGTTTGAGAGCTGGTATATGAAAGAGCACAGATACAAGTGATACTTATGTGCTGCAAACTTCCAGGAAAAAGATGAATTCACTGTTATAATGATTAGCTATAAGTGGAATGTGCAGGTCAGTTTTGCTTGTTGAAAATACTCATGACATTATGGGAGGTGGGAGAGGAGCAGGAGGCTGTCCCATGTTTCCTTCTTTGTGTTTTCCTTTAAAGCTGAAGATATCAGAATATGAGAAGTCATCTCAGAAAGTAAGTCCCTTGGGTTAGACCCCATTGTCAGTGTGTTTGTACAGAACATGTCAGGGCTTCTGGGTCTGGGACCATCTCAGTCGTCACTAAACAAGAAAATTCTTTGTGGGGGGCGGAGGTGCCAAGCATGTGGTTGCCTTATCTTTGCACAAAGAACTCTGTTTAAGGCAACTAGCTCTATGCAAGACAACGTCCATAGTGGCTTACTAGCTTCTTTAACACTGAAGTCTCTGACTGTTGTGCCAAGCCTTTTGTCTGACCCTTGACTTGTTTTCAGTCCCCTGTCTCTGGGAGCTAATGTATGGGTAACAGCCCCATACATTACATACTCAGAGGCTGAGTTACCAGTCCTGGACCTCTTTACTATACCTAGACATATTCATCTGATCTACTGAAATGCAACTGAATTAAAACTAAAGACTTGCATATATTTACTAGAAAGAAAATCTAGTGAATATATTTTGCACTTTTGTTATACAGCCACATGGTTTTCTGTATAGAATACAGTGTTCTAATGTCATTTTTTCATACGGTCCTTGACAGTCTTTGTATCCAGACTGTGAAAGAAAAATATGTGTAAATCTTACCAGACATCAGTGTGATCTGAGGTATTCCACATTATAAAATCAAAGTGCTTGTGCAATAATTTTGGGAAGTAAACTGACAATGAGATAAAGGAAATATTTTCTATAGTGAATTACTGTAAACCTGATTTTTCATTTCTTTCTTGGAAGATCACCACAGTAGATCAAATAATCTATGATCCAGAAAAAACATTTCTTCTCCCCTCCCCTTCATGACTAGGAACAGAAGTTTCGTGAGAAGAATATATATACAATTGTATTCTGATGTATTTTGATTCACCTTTGGATAAAGATGGATTTCTTCCCCCAAGGAGGAGCCCAGACACTATATGGCCATGACTTCTATTATACTCTAGTTTGGACAGCTTAGATCTATCAAACTGTGAAATAACTTGTCCTTGTATTATGCAACCTTGACAATTCTCTATTTGGCATTAGTCACGGATGCTCAGGGTGGAAGCATCATCTGTAGGAAAAGAAAGTAGGAAGCTGAATGTGCCACCAGAACTTTAAAATGAGAGGGAGGAGGGAAAAACCCAGAGGTTCATGTATCTTTGGAAAGTGCAAAATAAGAAAACTGAAAAATTTCTTTGAAAACTGAAGTGTCTTTGAATAGACTGGGATATTTTTGAAGAGCAAATCCCAGCTGTTTGTGGAATTTTCCATTATGCCATTGAGCATTTCATGCCTGCACAGAATTTTTTTCCACTGTCTAGACTCAGTAAGAAATCTAGTTTGTATATACACTTATACACATTCTCACACATTATGGAGATGTCAGAAGTGATACACAGTTAAAGATGGTTGGTTGAAATGTACAGTTAGCGTATTACTAAAACCCCTTTTCTTCACACTTCAGTGACTGAATCTGGGATCCAACTTTGACAATCTAACTCTTTAGAAGAAAATTTAATTCTGGCTTTGTTTTGGCAAGTAACTTACTGGCTTGCAGGGGAAATCTCCTCCTCTTGCTTGTTCTATGTTTACAAGCTGAATTAGAACTTTTTCAGAATGAGTGGATTTAATTTTTTTAAGACATTTATAGGAGATACATGGTCCTTTCCACAGCCAAAAGCAAGTGAAGCAGATCACAAAAATGTCAATGTTCTGGGCTTCAGGAGTTCTTCTGAGTATTGTGCTGTTCTAGGAAAGGGTATGTGTGACTGTGTCTGCGCAGATGACACACGGAAGAGTGAGGCAGATGCTTTTGCACAGCCTGAGCAACACCTGGGTTTGACCTTGACAACAGACTAGAGAAATATGCTTTTGAGGTAACATGGAAACTGAACAAAGTTTGGAGATGTCAACATAAAAATGAGTCTCACATTTTTTTATAAACAAACAGAAATGCAACAGTTTAATCATTTTTTGCTGCTCAACCAGAATACACCTTAAAACATTAAATATTGATTCTGCTAGTTGGGTCAAAAGAGATTATATAGCCCATATCCTTCCAGGCATTCTCCAGCTAAAATAGTGCCTTCTCTTCCTGCTCTGCTGTTGATATAATGCCCATAGTCTAATAATATCTTGAACATAGTCCAATTCTGACATTTTAAAAGTGAACAGATTTAGATTCTGGTTTTCAGAGCACATTATAGTGAATCACACAGAGATTAAATAGTAAGGCTGCTCCAATCTCCACCTACTTTTATTTTACCTTATTTTATACCAGCTTTTTAGGCCAAGACATAGGATAAACAGCAAGGAGAATGAATGTTAGTGCTTAGAGTGAGTGGAAGATGAAAAGTGGGCATGGTTTTTGTAGGTTGCTGAAATTTCGTGGAAGAAAGTTAAACAGCTGAGACTTTTAAGATGTATGTGAAGCAAAGGCAGATTGGTATTCGTGTTGAGCCCGCAGCTAAACTAGATTCCACTTCTGAAAGGAGAAATATCTATGTGATTCCTTCCCTATCTCCACCCTGGATGTCAGCTGGGCATTCCTGAGTGCAAATATGCCAATGGACAAATCCAGAGCTCAAGATCCTTCCTGAACTTCATACTATTCTTTTTCAGTCGCAATAATTTATTCTTTAAAATTGTTTAGATGATAGATGATATTGTCTCAGGTGGTTCTGTAGAAGATAATTTTTTATCATCTACAATATTGTTTCATTTCCTCAATAGCTCAGCTACAGATTGTTTTGACTGTCTTTCTGGCAAAATACTGAGAGCATTACAGCAGGTAAAATATAAATCTGACAGGCAAAAGCATTTTAAAAGAATACAGCTTGCCTCTCCTCATCACACAATGTTGTTAGCAATTATAAATACCAATTCCAAACACTATGAAAGGTTTTCAAGGAATCTGACAGTTTAGAAATGTTCATCCACAAAAAAAGTAGTATACATTTTTTTGAAATGACTGATTAAGACTGATATGGAAATACCTGGTCCTGTTTATTTTCACTCATGAGCTCTGGGACTGTGATAGATGCCCTCAACCCCTTAACAAAACTAACTTGGAACACCGATCATGCAATTAACTCACGGATAGCGGATGGCTTTTCCAAGACAAAGAAAGTTGTGGATACAAGGAGTCTCATGCATACCTTTCCCAGTGCATGGAATTTGACTACAAGCCAACCACTTCATTCCATAAATATGATGCCTAGGTAAGCCTTTTCTGAGCTCCCCCTGCTAAGCAGCATGACTGCATGGTGATCTCCCTTTAAGCTGGGACACCTCTCAAGGTTGCTCCTCCAGGCAGAGACCTTTCACCAGTGACAGATATATGGTAAGTGATAGTGCACATAACCTTTTATTACAGTAACTTTGATTTTTGTCTTGGTAACTTTAACTCTGCCTTGGTAGTTCTGCAGCAGATGACTGTGCAGTACAGCAAAAGAGTGAACCTTGCCACTGAACTTTGTTAAGCTGCACTTCTACAACATATTTCAATAAAAACTGCTTTGATAGTGGTTCTTTAAGTAAAGCAATTCAACCACTTGTGTCAGGAACCATTGGAACCTTACTTTGTCAATTTAGGCCTGTTGAGACCTTAGTTCAACAAACTCCCTGCTGTGGGAAGCCAATGTCCTGAGACATTGCCTTTCTTGAATCACCCATGCTGTTCTGCTGAGAGCATGTGTCTAAATATCTTGCTGGATCATGGCCCAGGGACCATGGTGTTTTTATTTAAATGGTATTTATGGTGTTAACATCCACTACTTAATTACCAAGGTAATTAAGTGTTTTATGAGTAAATTAGCTTTGCTGCAGAAAGGAAAAACCAGAAATGTATATGCTAAACATCAGCAGTGATATCATACTTGACTAGGTGTTAGTTTGGTGAGTACTAAAGCGGGAGTGAAAACAAGTAATTGTCTTCTGGAAGAGGACTTCCATTTCATATGGCAAATAAATAATTCTACATCAATCCTCCCCATCATCAGGGAGGAGGTTGTACCCATCACTTCAACACATCCTCCACTTCTATTTTAGACCTGAAGTCCTGATGAACAGAATAAATGATATTGTGGAAATGGTGCAAGAATTGTGACCTCCCTCCTCATCACAAATTAGGTAGTGAGATACTTCAACATGGAAAATGGACTTTGTGCCTTCTGCAAAGTCATGATCTTACTCTTAATGCTTTGGTAGTCTAATTAATGTAAACACACAAGTCTGAATAATTGCTTTGGGGTCATATTAATTAGAAGTTCAGTCTTTAAATTGGCAGAGAGATCAATTAAGATATACCCTCAATCATCCACTAAATCCCATCCCTTATATTTTATGAAGAATTATTCCATCTCTACTCAAGTGCAGGCAAGAATACTAATCCCACCTCACTCTTCCATTCTGCCAGTGGTAATGCTACAAAGAAAAATATTCCTTGTCATCTGGCTCCCTGTGTTTCCCATATATGGATGAACTATGGAAGAAATGACTGTCACTACTGTAACTCCCTCTCTGGAAGAACAGAGGAAGAGCAGAAGGAGCACTGCCCCAGGCTGGAAAGATCAAAACACAGACCAGCCCTCTCAGAGGAGCTGACATGACCAAGCTTGAGGAAGAGAAGCTGCAGACCTGTAGCTGTGGTAAGATGCCTGGAAATCCCTGGGGTAGTGAAGGATGGGGGCAATGTTTAGTGTGACAGTTTTTAATTCACAACTTTGTTTTATCCAGAATGCATGAATTCTCATGGATTTCACAATCTCGGGGCTATGAACTAGGTTAAATACATCTGCACTGAGTTTTCAGGGGAAATTAAGTGAGAACTGGAAAAAAATTGGAAGGTGGCATTTCCAGCCAAGTGCCTCTGCCAGATGTAAAAATTCCTGTAGCTATTTACAGTCAGCTCTTGGTGCTACTGTTCAGTTTCTGTTGATGTTTCATTGGATGGGAGTCCAATAGATCTCTTAGGATGAAGCCAGGCTGCTTTTGAGTATGCCCAGCACTTGCCCAGTCTGAGAAGAGGCATACCACTGCAAAAATTGAGATTTCTTGATGAAAAACAAAATCTTAAATACCAACTTATGGGATATCAATTCCTTCTTCAGTACCAATCATGCAAAGAGTACTCAGAATAGTCTGGTATCAGAGTGATTAAATTTAATTGAAGTGTTTGTGGAGTATAGACTAGTTAGCAGATTTATTGCCAAATCAGAGACTTCTTGATTAAACACTTGAACAAAACCTCAACATTTCCTCCTTCAAATAGGGATTCTGTCTTGTCTATTCAGTGTTAGGTTAAAAATGTGCCTGGGGGTGCTGAGTTGCACTTTAAAATCCAATTTACACAGGAGGTAGACCTGGAGCTGTGATCCCACTAGAACTCCACTGCCTTAGAGAAAACTAGGAAAGCAGATTAGTTGAGATTACCACTAGATGTTACAGGTTCTTTCAATGTTTTCCTTAGAGAACATAGGAATAGCTGTCCTGGTACAATCCACTGAGAGGGCAGCAGTGGTATAAATATGTTCCTCCTGTTTCTCCTTCACCAGAAAGAACCCATTTATACCACAGCTGCATATAAAAATTTAGGATTGCATATAAAAAAGGAGGATTGAGGGAATTTTTGTATAACAGATTCAGACTACTGTGTAACAGCTTAGAAATGGCAAGTGTAAATAATCTTTCTTTCTAACAAACTTGCCCATGCCCTGCTATGAACAGTAGGCATGTACCTTCATTACCCTACCAAAGTCACATCAGAATGTGCAGAACCTATTAGTTTTTCACTAAAGACAGAACAAAACATACATTATTTCATATTCTGCTATTCAAAAGTGATAAAGGGGTTCAATGTGAGGGATATGATCCAGCTGGCTTTTCCAGTTATAATGAAATGCTGGTAAATGTTTAGATGTTCACAAATAAAAATAACTGTTGGAAGAAACTGAATGTCTTCTTAGAAAATCTTTCCAGTTGAAGGAAATGGTCAGCCTGCAAAACATGCATACATGTAATGCTCAAGAAGACTGAACCTCATCAGTTGCAGTTTGGGGATTTACTTTTGACAGGTTTGCAACCAGTGGCCCAGGGCAGTTCCTGTAATAACTTTTCAGCCTGACAGAGCAAGGATACAAAGGCAGAAGCTGTGAGCAAAGATGCTGCTGCTTTTTGTTTGATCCCTCCAGCATTCAGGGAAACAGGTCTGTGGTTTTCTGAAAAAAGGAAATCATAGTTCTGCTTCAGGGAGCCACTCACCCTATGCGTGTTTCTTCTAAGCAGAACACCCTGCAAAATCCTGAGTGTGTGGCTGAATGCTCAGGTCAAAGGAGCAATTGTTGCTTCCAAGTTGTCTTGTCATTTAAATGACATTACTGAGACCAAGGCCTCCTGGCATCGGGGGACCTCCCACAGGTCCTGTAAAGAAATCAAAGGAGTCACCCAATGGAGGAGCATAATCATATTTACCTTTCTGAAATGAAGACCTCCCTCCTGGCCTCCTGGCTGCTCAGAATAATTCCATCATTGTTATAACACATTCATTTGCCCTCAGGTGAAAGAAGGTGCCTTCACCGGAACATTTTTACCCAGGGACATTAAATACAAGTGGATTGGGACTGTGAGTAAAAGCCATGCATTAGAAACCTTTTCATCTACAACCTTCCCTCTCCTTTGAGCATAAATATCCCTTCTCCGACAGGGTTCTCAAAGTACTAAATCCTATGGGGCTGCAGCAGAACACAGCAATGAGCTACAGCCAAGTGTGTGACACACATCGGGCTGATCCGGCAACAAGCCGTGGAATTGCTCTGCTACAACCCAGCTGTCCTGAAATGATACAATGCATAATAAAACCACGGCAGGTACTGAAGGAAAGATACTCTTAGGAAATAAGCACAGGGGTCTTCTAACTTCTTCTTCACTAAATAGAAAATATGCTGAAACTAGAAAAGAAGTATGTAGCAATTTCAAATATTAGCATTTTTCTGATTAAAGACAGGTAGTGATGATCTCTGCTTTTGTATGGACCTATACTTTTATGTAGGCCTTTGTCTGTCTTACATGCCCTGCGTAAATAGACGACAGACATGTGACAATGGAATATAAAATGGACATCATCATGTAGATTACTTTCCTTGATATCACAAAAATCATAGACTTTATGGTGCATGAATCCTCTTCTACAGAGTCTTTGTTAAAAATAATCCTGGATATTATTCTACTGTTTTGCCTGAGAAGCAAGCAAGACTGGAACTAGTCTGAGACTGTTAGTCTGAGGCTTATCTTTAGTACCTAGCAGGAGGCAACAGAATTGGCACTTTTGTGGGTACATCCCTGCTCAGTGATGGTATCTGTTTTATCTGTCATGGAAAACAGAGAGAAAATGTCTCTCAGTCCATTCCAGCCAAGACACAAAAGAAGGTTGGAATGGCTGCTTACTTATCCCCAGGGGCTCCAGCAATAAGGTCCATCTATTCAGGACCATAGAGGAGCTGCATAGCACCCTGTAAGCATACACAGCCAAGCTCTATACATCCTGTTTAGATCATGTGGTTAAGAAGTTGCAATGAATCAACTACAAAAGTGTGTTCACGCACAGTTTGAGGTCTCAAGTTCTGAGCCCACCCACCTTTCTTTTTCATTATTTTTCAGTTTTTGCTGAGAATATAATAGTGTTTTAAAGTAGAAATTCAGATTCTCCTTCTACCAGCACTGTTTTTCTTTATTTTGGTCAAAATGAAGCAAACTGAAAGCTAATTATTTCCTGCTTCAAGCACAATAGAGTAGTTATTGGAATGTTCCCCTATAATCCTATCAGAAGTGTTATAGGAGCTAGCAATAAATGAGCTTCCAATTAATTAAATACAGCTCTCCATATAGACAGATCACTCCAGAAGCTGTTTCTCTTTTTTTTCCTCCTGCATCCGCATCAGTTGCTGCAAAGCAGGAAGACTGTATCCACTGGAGTTTAATAGAAAACATCATGACTGCAGAATGCTTCACTCATGGTGAAATTAATCTTTAGTCAATTAATGTTAAAAACTAAATAGAAATATTATTAGCTTCACTGTTAAAATTTCATTTATTTGGGTACAGTCTTTGCACTTGCACATTTTTATTTAAGCATTCTAAAATTGGTATTATAAATTGGAACTTCTGTCATTTTTAATAGGATTTTTAATAGCATTTGTCTAATGGTATTTAAGTTACACTTTAGAGAATTAACATTTATTCTTGATCAAGACAATATGAAATACAACAACAATTATTTGTATTACTGTCCTGGGTTCAGCAGTAGCAGTCATTTTTCTCCTTCTTAGTAGCTGGTGCAGTGCTGTGTTTTTGACTT
>WYDI02009980.1:0-23754 GCA_009867235.2 Psittacus erithacus
TAGTGAAGCCATGCTGGCTGTCACCAAGCACCTTGTTGTTTTTCATGTGCCTTAGCATGCCTTGCAGGAGAATCTGCCCCAAGATTTTGCCAGGCACAGAGGGGAGACTGACCAATCTGCAATTCCCCGGGTCATCCATTTTCCCCTTCTTGACAATGGGGGTTATATTTCCCTTTTTCCAGTCATCAGGAACTTCACCTGACTGTCATGATTTTTCAAATATAATGGACAGTGGCTTAGTAACTCATTTGCCAGCTCCTTCAGGACCTGTGGATGGATTTCATCAGGTCCCACGGACTTGTGCATGTTCTGGTTCTTAAGGTGGTCTCGAACTTGATCCTCTCCTCTAGTGGACCTAAGGTCTTCATTCTCACAATCCCTGCGTCTGCCTTTCTAGACTTCCAAGGGTGGTGTGGTCAGAGCATTTGCCAGCGAAAACTGAGGCAAAGAAGTCATTAAGAACCCCAGCCTTCTCAAAATCCGGGCTTGCCAATTCAGTTATTGATATGTGTTACTTGCAGTTTGTTAATTTGTGTACTGTCAAATAATTCGTCTTGACATAATCTAACTATCACAGAGCATTCTCCAAAATATTAGACGAAAATATGAAATGCCCTGAGTATTTTATTGAATTCTGTCAGCTCTTAATAGCTGTGTAAAAAAAAAAAGATAGTCGTATACATCTAATAAAAGCAACATATTAATAAATTAATTAAAAAGAAAAACATACACATAGGATTCATTACTCTTCTGAACATCCGAAACACTGATGTACTATAAATATTTTCCAAAGTCAGTCACCATAGGAAGGTACTTAAAATTGCACCTGCCGTAAAATAAATTATCATCTTCATCACAAGTGTTCTTAATTACATTTCTCTCTAATTATACCACGTAATTCTTCCAGTTGCATTTGATTTGTTCTGCTGTTATAGTCTTCCAGGTGACTTGGAGCAAGCAAAAGACACACAGATGACTTTAAGAATTCTTAAAACTTTTCCAGAAAGAAATTCTGGAGTAAGAGTAAATGAGCTGATTAAAAAACCAGAAAAAACCAAAACAACTAACCCAAACAAAAAAACTGAAAAAACCCACAAAAAAACCATACCGAAACCAAACCAGCAAACTATTATGATGAAACAATGTCACTGTGAATTATGCTTGCAGAAAAAAAACCAAACAAACCCCACAAAAGAAAAAAAAAACCCACAACAATTATATTTTTTTAACCATTTTATATAAGTATTTACACTATTTTCTTTTCAGAAAATCATAGAACTGTGGTACACTTCTGGTTTAAAGTGTTATGTGACAAAACACTTTTGTCAGGGAATGATTCAGTGCATGGCATAGACCTCTCCTGCATTTCTAGAAGAAATAAGACTCTACAAGAGTATGTACCTTCTCTGGAATCTCACTTTTCACTGGTACTTTTGTAAGCAAAGTCTGAACACAAAGACAAGAACTATGACATTTTAGCTTGTCCTAGGAAGATAACGGTTTAAATGTCATCCTTACTGCCTCTTGTGGTATTTCTTGTTTTGAGTGTTCTCATTTTAAGGCCACTTTGACTCTACTTTTTCTTAGAGTCCTGCAGAGAATCTTTTCCTACTAATTCACTTATTATTCCGAGTACTTATCTAGTAAATTCCAAACCATCTGCTAAAATTTTACTCTCTTGCTATTCCGACGTCAGATAGATTTTATCGACAAGTCTAGGGAATTAACAGAAGTAACATTATTTTAATGATCAATAGAGTTAAAAAAACAGATTCACAAAAGTATATTGCTTTGATGGAAGTTGCAGGTGTTTAGATATCGCTTCAGTATTGAGCACAAGAGATTAACTCAGTGTTCAGAGAGTGTGAGGAAGATCTCAGTTCCTGTAATGATCTTATGCCACTTCAGTGATAATGTGAAAAGCATAGGTACTGGAAATAAAAAAACATAAGTAAATGTGGGCAGTTTCTACATAGTTGAGGAACAGATTAAAAGCAACACATATATAAGTTTCTAAAAAAGAGATTAACTGATATGAACTGATATGAGGTGATTTCAAACTGCACGATTGAAAATTAGGATGTTTGTAGTAACGAGTAACCATAGGTGCAAGATACATCATCCTTTCCAGTCCAAAGTCCTGATTGATATATCTAGTCTAGCTTAAGCACTGAAAAATATGTGACAGCACTTTACTGGATATTTTAATATCGTAAGAACATTTATTTTGCCTTATTTATATATTGACCCAGGAAGTCCAGCATCCCTTTGTTTTCTCTTTTCAGTTATTTGTGTATTTTTTTCATGGAGAATGGGAGGAGTTCTACCCATACATTTATCTGTCAGCGGAGCTTCGGATTTGATTGTTTTCCATGTACTAGAAGGAACTTTCAATATGTTTCTCTGTTGCACAAACAAATACAAGCAGGATATTGCTCTTGCAAGATATCACCTGTTTTGAGTGCTATTATAGGTTTGCCATTTTCTTTTGCTATGATAAAAATGGTTAATGCAGTGTCGTCTGACAGGAAATTGCCCAAACTGCTTATGAACAGAGAAGAAAATAATTTTGCTATTTGTAGAATAATCTTGTATGTTAGCAGGAATCACTTCCATTCCAAGATTTTGGAACAACATAAAGGCAATTTTGGAAAGTTTGAGAGCATGGAAATGTTATTCCTTCCCTTTCCTCACACCTTTTTTCTTACTACTAATAAAATGAATGCTGAGGAATGTTAGAAAGGAAAGTTATGGAGGGAAAAGGGATGAAAAAGTAAATAGGAACCATAACTTCTAAATCTCCTGGATTTTAAGTGGTCAGCAGATACCAAAAAATCAAGATAAGGCTAACTATTAAATTTAAAATTGGATTTCATTGTATCATTTTCTGTAAACAATAATTACTAAAAAATTATTTTGCATAGATTTCTATGCACATATGTTCATTTTTTCTAGCCTTTTATGAGTAGATGAAATATGAGATAAGATGTTATTATACTTTATTAAATCTAATTATATTCACGCTATCATGTTGATCAATTCATAATATACCTCTTAGAAAATGCCGAAACCCTTAACATTTTCTCTGGTATTCATAAACATTTTTAATAATTCCTAATTGTAATTTTAAAATTATTTTAAAAAAAAAAAAAAAAAAAAAAAACCCCAAATAAAAAAAAAAGGAAAAACAAAACCGCCAGCTTCCCCCCCCCCCCCCCGAGAAAAAACTATCAAATGAGAAAAAAAAAATAAAGATAATTTATCCAAAAAGTTGTATCTCAAAAATAAAATTAAAACCCCCAAGGTTTCCTTAAAAAATAATGAGGAAAAGAGTTTCGTAAACCTAAGATATAAGAATTGTAACTCAGAAGTTCTTATTTCTTTGTCATAAGTAGAAAGGCAACCTGAAGATACTACATGGGTTGTTGATGCCTGCTGGTAAATTGCACCCCAAAAAACTATGAAAGAATATCTAAGAAACAAAACCTCCAATATTCATAAGCTAAACTAAGATACATATTTTAAGGTTTTTAATTAGTCTGGTGGCATCCTGGAGGGTTTTTGTGGTGCACTGTCTTTTGAAGAGCTTAATTCATATCATCTGTTGTTCCATTAGTATTTGAAATCTTTAAAAAAATGTCTTCACATTGCACTGTAAGAGAAATATTCATTTATTGCTCATTAGTGTCTGAAGAGTCAAGCTTCCATCTGAAAAATGTCTAGCTATTTCATTAGAAAAAATGTTCTAGTTATCAAAAAAATATGGTTGCTAGAAATGTCTTGAGCACATAAAAGTGGCAATTTATATTGTAAAAAAGCCATGGTTCTTCTCTTGAGAAAAGGTAACCCACAACAATGAAGAGAGACACAATTAAAGTCATGATCTTAAAAGAAATGGAAAAGGGGGAAAGAGAGACTTTTACCTTTGAAACTGACTGATCAAGTGAAAAACAATGAAAAGTTCCTGTCTTCATAGTGCAGACTTACATTCATTTGCAGTAACAATAGAGTTAATCAAGTAATCTAATGACCAGATAAAAGGTTTGATAATATTTGATATTTTTGTTAAGTCAGGATGTTATAAGAAATTTAGGCATACTAACGAATGTACTAATTTTATTGAAGAGCAAAGAGCTGCTGACAGATGGAATTGATACGCCTTTCTTATTCTAGATGGATTAGCTAGTTGGCTTGCCTGTTTTTCAGAAATGTTTTACTTTCACAGTACATTATTTTTTAATAAATGATAGCACAAGATGATACTATGAACTGGGTGAGAGGGGAAAAAAAAGTGGGCATGATGTCAGAAATGTGAGTGATACTGTGCTGGAAGGAACTTGCTAGTCCAATTGTATAAATTCTCATGCAATATTCTATTTTTCACTTTGCCACAAAAAGTAGAATACAGCTAAGAAAGCTTCCAAGTTAAAAGAGGCATTAGAAATCCTTAGAAATTACAGTGGTTGATCAAAATATTTGAAAGGAAGATTAAAAAAACAAAAAAAACTAAAAAGCAAACATAAGAGTTTCAGCAAAAAGAAGTGCTGGATTGTACAAAAGGCTGTGCTATAGGGCTTAATAACAAGAGCCATTGCAAAGCAGATGAAGGTGAAACAAATCTAGAAAATAGAGAAAAGAAAAAGCCCAGTCATCACTGTGATTTGAAAAATGAAAAGAAAAAGGGAAATGAGATATTGTATATTGAAGTATATCTGCCTGTAGAAAATAGCATACACCTTGTGTGTAGTTACAACCATACACACTGCAAAAAGAAGACTTGAAAAGGAGCAGATACAGAGAGTAGGTGGAGGGGAGCACATTCTTTACTTAAGTGGCGGACATTTACAGAGAGTAGGTGGAGGGGAGCACATTCTTTACTTAAGTGGCGGACATTTACAGAGACTGGACTGTCTGGTCTGGCAAAACAGGCCTGAGAATAGATGTGATTTCCTTCTCTAAATTTATCAAGGTAAGTCGGAAAAGGATATAACCTACATTCAGCCTGAAGAAATATGTTGAAACAGTTTTAAATTCATATACTTTGGTCTGAAGCTATTCAGCCTAAAAACTTCAATATTTTAATTTCTAGAGAAATAATATACTGATCTGCAGCAGATCCGCAGCACAATTGAAATTGTCATCTATGAGCCTGATTTGATGCCAAGACCAAGATCCTTCTCATTCTTGTATCTTCATTCTTGTAATAGTCATTGGATGAACAAGAAAGATTAATAGAACAATACGGTTAAGTGAAGCCAACTCTCTCTCATGTTCTCGAGTTAGTTGTGATGGGGTTTTTTCCCCCGCAACATTTAAAAACAAAGTAATCTGATTTTTTTAAAACTGTAATCTGAATTTTAAATAAGAATTTTACAAGCAGTTATTTTATTATGAAAGGAACTCCAAAACATGCTATTTGCTATTGTCTCCTTGTAGGCTGAAAATACGTCTTGTTTTCCTCTGTAAAGGACTGTGACAAACTTTGCAAGATTAGAACAGTGAAGTAGACTACTTCCTCTCTTTCTTCTTTTTCTTATTTTAGACCAGACCTTTAAGGAACTTAAGGTGGTTGTAGATTCCCCCCAAACTTGAACTGGAAACATGCGTAAGCATATGCTGCTGATGGAATATTCAGTTGAGGATGTGCTGAAGAGTAGGAAATTGTAAAGTAATAAATAAAAAAAATGTAAAAAATAATTTGTGTCTAGCTCTGTTCTAAACCTGAAAGCCTAAGAGCCATAGCAGAGCAATGTTGTCAGCACCCACATTTCAGGACACTAGGTTTAAACTTTGCTGAATAGAGGTCTTAGCAGGCAAGAATCACAAAAAAAGATGCACAAAGAGCAATAAAGCCTTCTTTATACCATTAGTCCAACAAAAATTCAGGCTTTTGATGAATCCTTTGTAAGTTCTGTTTATTTATCCTTTGGCTTCTAAATTTCAGTCACTATCAGAGTTTCCAGCTGTACAAAATATTTGATCTGCTCATATGCTCTTTACAAATTAGAAGTGCGATCAAATTAACAGGACAGCAACATTTTAATGTACTCTTTCAACTGTTTCATGAAGACTGTTTAAATATTGCTAATTTAGACAACCAGCAGACACAATAGCCTGGCACCAATATGAGCCCATAAATGCAATTAATATTTCCAAAATTGTTATGGGAGACGAAAAAATCCCCAGCCAACCAACCAACCAAAAAAAAAAACAAAACCACCACCACCAACAAAAAAACACTAAAACAAAACAAAAAACAAAACTGAAAATCCCACCCGAAATAACCAAAAACAACTTTGAGGACAACATATTTAAAAGAATTACATAGGCAAAAAAATTAATCATCTTGAATCAGATGCAGTACAAATATTTTATGCTGGAGTTAAACATTTCTGATACTGTGCATTTTGCAAACTGCTTTTTCTCATGATTAATTAAAGTAAAATTTCACAATGCATATAATTTAAACTGTTACGGATAATGTAGATGTAGGTAATTTTTAAATAATTTTAAAGCTGTAAATACAGAACTGTGAAATATTAACGCTGAAAGCTGGGATATCAGACTCAGTGCTTCTGAATACCATATTACATAATGCAATTTCATGCGAAACAAGTAGCCTCATTAAAAGCAGTCAGACTATTCATTCACACCCAACCCTACAAAGCCACAAATGGCAATAAATATTTTTGTCTAGAATTTCTAATAGAATTAGCTATCTGTTTACTTTGTCTATCTCCTTTAACATTAGGGAAGACTTCTATATATCCATGCGCATGCCTTTCATCTTCTCTTTCAGAAAAAGCCTCAACTTACTGTTGGGTTTGGAAAAAGCTCAAGTTAGCAATTAAGGACAGGATCAGCTTTCAGACTGTGCAGCAACCAGCAATTTTTGTCATCAGTTTGGAGGTCAGCACTTCAAATCAGCTGTAAGTAGTTCTGTAAAGGCACCTTGGAAAGGCACCTCTGAAAGGTACCTCTAGGGTGGTGAAAAGCTGAGGGTTCACCAAAAGCACAGCTCCACTTAAGAGAGAAGATTGTACATTCCTGCTGATGAATGTGCTATATAAAAAATTACTGCATTTAATAGAGAATATTATTTGCAAAGTTAATTACTAAAGTAATTTTCTTTTGCGTTTATGTGCATGTGTATATGTGTATATATAAAAATTATGCCCTTTAAAATTTAAATACAGCACCTTTTCAGCTATGAAAGTGATTTCCAAGTGTAGGCGTGTATGTTCTTACACTCACATAAGTATATTTTAAGGACAGGATACACATTTCCTATGCTAAGTTACTTAAATGCTTATACAGCAGTTAAATACTGGAACTCCTGTATAATTAACACAGTCATGGGACTTTTATAGATAGCTAAGCATAGAAGTTTATGGACTCATGAATGCACACTCTATAGTTTCATAGGGCTCCCTAGGTTTGAATGTTTATTTGAGTGATTCTATTTTTTAACTACTTTTTTAAATAAATCTAAGAAGAAAAGAGACATCTTGCCTGAAAATCTTTGAAAATTACTTCAGATGCTTCACAACATATTGTATTCCCACTCACTGTGGTAATAAGATTCTTGTATATAATTTTAATAAAAATAATTTAATAAAAAATGAGAATTAAGATAAATTATATCTGAAAAAGTTAGACCTTTATTTCTCAAACTGAGCAACAAAAGAAACAATATACCTATATTCTTAAATTTGTGGTAATTAAAAATTATGGTTTCTAGGCCTTTCTTTTTCCATGCTGTCTCAGAACCCAGTTGAGTCTTTAAGATGAGACATGTTTCTGTATAATTCAAGAACCACGGATAATCCCAGTTAATTATCATTGTGATTCTGAATATCTAAGAAAATATTGCTGGTTTTAAACCCAAAGATATCCTTTTTTATTAGGAAAAATATTCTTATGTATACTATTGATTCTTAACAACATTTATGTATATACCAAAAGTGGAAAAATATTATTGTTATAAAGTTGGTGAAACTTAAATACTAGCCATGTTAGCTTCAACTGAAAACCACAAGTTCACCAAACAAGTGCCTGAGAGCTGTCTTTATGGCAGCAGCACAAAGTATTTGACACTATGGAGAAATGTCACTGACTGTCACGTTCTTTGATAACTGTGTTATGCAGTAAAAAGGCTGTGTGAACTTTAATGCCCCACTGCCCTTGGTCCTAGAGTTGTGTGATTAACTGGCCCTGGATCTTCTTTCTTCCTTTCTTGTTTTTGTGCTTTATATGTTTATGATGTGCTTTAGCCATACATCATTTAAGTCATCTGTATCTCATGTACATCATTTGCTAAAACTTAGATACTTGAGATATGAACTAGCATAGTTGTATTTAAGGCTTTTGCATGTGTGTGTTTCTGAATATCTTTATCTTATTTCGTCCTAGTAACAAAAAAAAAAAAAAAAAAGAAAAAAGGTATTGAAAACAAGGAGTATATAAATGGATTCACAAATAAAAGAAGCCAAGAATAAGACATTGTTCACTAAAAATCAAATATCCAAATATTCAAATTAATTCAAAATGTGATTTCATGTGAGAAGGAGATAAAGTTATATTTTGTTCTTTGTATTTTTTGTTTTTTCTTATCTCTGATTTTTTGACTTTTTCCTTTCACAGTGCCATAACAATGCAGAGTTGGAGGCAGTAACCATATGCAGACATTATTCTGAAATACTCCCAGACTCAAAATGTCCTTTGAGTTCAATAATATTCCCAAATACCAATGCAATTACTTTTAAACCCCCATATATTTAACTAATAAATACAGTATCCTCATTTTCTCATAGAAATTTAGGAATATAACATTACAGCATGAATACCCCTCTGCTTTTCATCCAAGCAGAATATTTCTAGGTTACAAGAGCAGATGTGAAAAAATAAAGGGAAGGTAAAGGTGTAGTGCTGTCCTGTGCCCTGGGAGTCAGTAGGTTTTGGGGATTATTTTTAAACTGCCTCTTGAATTTCATGATTCATCAAGAGCAATTAACTTTTTTTTTCCCACAATTTCTTTCATATATCTTCTTTTTTTAGTATTTTTTTTTCTTCCTTCTGTAGTTCCTAATGCTACAGGAAACATATCTAGGCTAACGTATTTAGGCTTTCAGGAAATGTATCTGGCCTAAAAGAAGATCAGTAGAAAAAGCACATCACTGTGCCCCAAACAGATACATTAGAACTTTCATCCATGCTTATATGCCTGAGTAACAGAGAAACGAAATAAAAATAGATAATTACTTGGGAGAGGGAAAAATGTTTTTTTGTGGTAGACATCTGAGAAAACAAGTGATAAAACTTCCCTCATTATTCCACTCCACCACATAGACAAATTTGCAGAAATAGAGGCAGCAAGCAGATTATGCATTTTCTGAGCAGCAGCAAATCATGAAAAGTGTTTGATGAAGCACAAAAATATGACACAGAAACACACACAAACTACATTTAACACTATATACCACTTCTCCAGATAATGCTGAGACTAGAGAATAGCACAAGCATGGATTTTGCTGATGGTTTTAAGCCAGCTCACCTGCTGCAGCATTTGCCCATTCCTTGCAAACGTAGACTGTCTATTCTACTTTTTAAAATAAAAAATATTTTGTGAGCACCTTTATGCTTGTTTGAAGGCAAAGAAAAGTTTGCCACCAGCATTATCTTGCTGCCAGTTTAATCAGCCTTGATTCAAATCCTTATTTTCTGGCACTAATACAAAGTAAGTCTTTCCATAGAGGTAATGTAAAGACTCAATAGTTATAAGTACTTTTAAGTCATAAGCTCCCTATATGTCCACAGAACTTTATCAAACCTTAATCTTGAAATGTGAAAATTTTGAATTGCTGGCCAGTCACTTTGTGGAAACAAATATAGAAAGAGGGCTGGGACGTGAGTGTGGCCATAAGGAGAGCTGTCACTAGGTGTGGCTAGCATACTAGCTGCAGCTTCGGTACGCAGCCCTTCATGAGGCCCAGACTTCTGCTAAGGCAACACGATAAGGAATGCCAAATTCCAGGAAAAAAAGCCCAACTGAAATACATAATATTTTATAATCCAGATAGCAGTGGTAATAATAGCGTAATAAGAGTTTTACTTACGCTAAGCAAGGTCTTCCTGTAGGAAAACAACTAGAAGAGCCATAGTATTATCTGTTTCTTCACCATTAGCCTCATGTTTCCCTTCCAGATATGAAATGCTTGGGTAATGTTTGGTGATTATTGGAGGGGGGGCTTTTTTGATTGCTTTGTTGTTGTTGTTGTTGTTGTTGGGGTGGGGGTGGGGGAGAGTTGTCAGTTTTGGTTCAGGTTTGGTTTTTTTTGGTTTTTAACCTCTGGAAATAATAAAGCAATAGGGACACCTACTGGTATTTTCCTAATATTGAAAATTAATCTCATGGGAAAATACTAAAATATTTAGTTGTATATTAGACCATTTTACTTCCTATTATAGATTTTGAGGTTAAAAATATACAGGAATCTAGACAAAAAAGGGATAATTCACTGTTCACATTAAATTCAGAATGTTCCAGATATGAAATACCTTCTTCTAAAAAATTCCTATTTTTTGAACACGATATATTCACTTTAAGAGTTTTTAATTAAGTCTGTAGTAGTAGAGACTGCAGTGATAGGGCAAGGGGTAAGGGTTCAAACTGAAAGACGAGAAGTTTAAGTTAGAGGTAAGGAAGAAGTTCTTTACTGTGAGGGTGGTGAGGCACTGGAATGGGTTGCCCAAAGAAGTGATGCTCCATCCCTGGCAGTGTTCAAGGCCAGATTGGACAGGGCCTTGGGTGACATGGTCTAGTGTGAGGCATCCCTGCCCATGGCAGGGGAGTTGGAATTAGGTGATCTTAAGGTCCTTTCCAACCCTAACTATTCTATAATTCTGTGATTCTGAGTCAGACTTTACATTTAAAGCATATAATCCTTTTATTTTTTCATGTATAATTAAAATGCAGGGGACCAAATATATATTGACTACAGTAGGGGTTAAACTCATTATACTGCCTGAAGACTCCTGTGGACATGTAATGTAATTCTCCATTATCTCCAACTATTGCTTTAACTTTTCACAATAATAGTAAAGTCTTGTATTTTCCTTTCATACCTTGAAAAAATATCATTCTTACCATATGCTTCTATATTTTTTATGAAGTTACTGACAGTTCTTGAGAGAAAGGGCTAATTTTTTTAAAATTGCAATTTTCCAGGAGATGTGGATTGAGTGAGCCTTAAAAAAAGAAAAAAAGTTCTACATTTTAAAAAGCAACTGGTGACTTTTATTTAAAAGACACAAGGCGAATTTGATCATTGCTCTCCATTTTTTGTTTTATAATGTTCAAAAGCAAAAGTATATGTCTTTCTGATACTTGGCTACCTGGCTGCTATTTAATTAAAGCCATAAACTGATTATGTACTAATTATGATTCAGTATATTTCCCAGAGGGAGTAGAGGCAAGAATCTGATGTAATACAGTGTGAAAACTGGCTTTTATTCCTTCCTTATGATTAACGTCAGTTCTCAAGATGGTCTGTGCCATAGCTTGTTTTACCTAAGAGGGGAAAAACAGCACTGGGAAAATTTAGAGAAAAAGTAGTATCTATGAATTGACAAGTATTCCAGTTCTACAACAAGGATAACAGGTTTCAGCACAAATTATTGAGCAGCATTCTACGAGTAAGGAGTAAAGGAAGCTTGTTAAATCCTCATATTGAGCTCTGGTTGCAAATAGATTTAATTACATTAAAAAATATATATATAAATTAATATAATTTATATTTTAATTATTTTATTCAATTTATTTGTATTTATTTGCTTTGGCTAAATCTACGTTGAAAATAAATGTTCTTCTATATTACAATAAGTATATTTCAGTGCAATAAAGTAATTCAGACAGTTTGAAGATGTTCAGCAGGCTGAAGCACCTCTCCTATGAAGACAGGGTGGGAGCTGGGTTTGTTCAGCCTGGAAAAGAGAAGGCTCCAGGGAGACCTTATTGTGGCCTTTCAAGAAATCTGGAGAGGTACTTGTTATAAGAGCATGTAGTGACAGGACAAAGGGGAGTGGCTTTAAACTGACAGAGGGGACATTTAGACTAGGTATAAAGACAAAATTCTTTACTGTGAGGGTTGTGAGACTCTGGAACAGGTTGCCCAGAGAACTTGTGGATGCCCCATTCCTGGCAAGGCCAGGTTGTATGGGACTTTAAGCAACCTGGTCTAGTGGAAGGTGTCCCTGCCAGTTGTAGGGGGGTTGGAACTAGATGATATTTTAGGTTTCTTCCAGACCAAACCATTTTATGATTCTATGACGTGGCATGGAGCATCAATAAACAGCTAATTTGAGTTATGCTGGCTTAATAAAACAAGACATTAACATCAACACTATTACAAAAGGCAAGAAAGATGTACACTAACCCAAAAATTCCTGTAACAAATTGAACAGTGCTTCAGAATGAAATAAATTTCTTCCAGAACTACCTTTTTTCACCATTTGTCATCATAAAATTATGTCATGGTTACACCATAGCCAACACCCAAGTACAGCCACTTGCTCATGGACAGCTCTGCTGTCCTGGTGGGATGGGGAGGAGAATCATAAAAAAAGAGGTAAACCCCATGAATTGAGATAAGAACAGATTAATTATTCCAGCAAAATAAATAATTATTATTATTGTTGTTGTAATGAAATGGGAGAAAACCAAAAAGAGAAATAAAGCTCAGAAAAGACAAGTGATGCACAACTGTGTACCATCCATTGACCAATACTCAGCCTGTCCCTGGGCAGCAATTAGCCCCTCTTGGCCAACACCCCGCAGTTCATATACTGAGCATGACATTCTATGAGGTGGAACTTCCATTTGTCTAATTCAGGTCAGCTGCCCTGACTGTGCTCCCTCCTGGCTTCTTGTGACCCTCCTCACTAGCACAGTATGGGAAAATGAAAAGTCCTTGGACTGGGTAAGTGCTACTTAGCAATAACTAAAAAATATCAGCATGTTATCAACATTATTATCATTCTGAAGCAAAACCACAGCACTGTACGAACTACTAGGAAGAAAATTATACCAGCCAAAACCAGGACAAATGAGCAAAAGCCTCTCCAGTCCTCTAGCTCTTTCTAGCTTCTCTAGCTCATATGTACAGATAATTCATACCATCAAACACCTTTCTTTCTAACCAGTTTTTGATTTGAAATTCCACAAACTTTCATGCACACACACAAAAAGAAAAACAACAACACACAAAAAAAAACCTCAACAACAACAACAAAAACAACCCTTCAAAAAAAAGCCCTAAAAACTTTAGAAAACTTGCATCGCTGCTTATGGAAGTATGCAAAAAGAGAGAGATTGAATCTCAACTTGGGAAGCTTTTTATTTTGTTTGTCATAAAAAAAATATTCACAGAATCACAGAATAGTTAGGGTTGGAAAGGATCTTAAGATCATCTAGTTCCAACCCCCCCACCATGGGCAGGGACACCTCACATTAAACCATGTCACAGAAGGCTCTCTCCAGCCTGGCCTTGAACACTGCCAGGGTCGGAGAATTCACAGCTTCCCTGGTCAACCCATTCCAGTGCCTCACCACCCTTACACTAAAGAACTTCTTCCTTATATCCAATCCAAACTTCCCCTGTTTACATTTGAACCCATTACCCCTTTTCCTAGCATTACAGTCCCTAATGAAGAGTCTCTCCTCGGCATCCTTATAGGCCCCCTTCAGACAGTGAAAGGCTTCTATGAGCTCTCCACACAGCCTTCTCTTCTCCACGCTGAACAGCCCCAACTTTCTCAGCCTATCTTCATACGGGGGTTGCTCCAGTCCCCTGATCATCCTCGTGGCCCTCCTCTGGACTGGTTCCAAAAGTTCCATGTCCTTTTTATGTTGAGGACACCAGAACTGTCCACAGTACTCCAAGTGAGGTCTCCTTCGACCTGCTGGCCATGCTCCTTTTGATGCAGCCCAGGATACGGTTGGCTTTCTGGGCTGTGAGCGCACACTGCCAGCTCGTGTTCATTTTCTCATCAACCAACACCCCCAAGTTCTTCTAAACAGGGATGCTCTGAATCTCTTCTCTGCCCACCCTGTAACTGTGCCTGAGATTGCTCTGATTCAGGTGTAGGCCCTTGCACTTGGCGTAGTTAAGCTTGATAAGACTGGCATCATCCCACTCAGAAGTGTGTCAAGATCCCTCTGGATGGCATAAACGGCTCTGGATATACATAAACAGCTTTTGCAAAATATATATATTTGATATTTCTGTTCTACTCACAGCCCACGGAATTTCATCCTTAGTGCATTACAGAGCACTTATGTATGTTTCCAACTGGTAGGACCTGCATGCATCTAATCAAATCTACCCACTGCTAAAAGTAGTACACTCTAATGCATTAAACAGTTGTTTATCTTTTACTGTCAAGTAATGGGGGGGAGGGGGGGGAGGGGAAGAAAGACAGCAGTTTTAACACATTACTCTTAGAAGATGTTGGCAGTTCTGACCAGCTGATTTGCAACTGCGCATAGTGACCAACAAGTCATACTCAGGTCACTGAACTTTTAAGTGTACATTTACTTACAGTGCATCAGGCATATGTATTGTCAGTGGAAAAAAAACCCAAAGTCCATCTAACTTAAATGCTACATGCAGCCTAACACACACACAACGTAAATTGTTATGAATGCTGCCCCAAGGGCATGTGATTTCCTGCACCTCTGCTACTGGACAGCAGACAATCAGAATTCACTCCAGCTTCAAGTACATGTGAACTGCCCATAATAATTTCAGTTAGATTATGTTTCATTGCCATTATTACTTCCATCACTACCATTCCCCAGGTAAGGAATGCATACCTCTCACTTCAAAGGATAGTTAGACTTTGGCGTTCCCTTTTACCTCACTACTTCATATTTTCTGACTCCTCAATTTCATCATCAAGTGCAGTTGTAATCAGTCACTGAGTTCTAAAAGTATTAGAGGCAAGCAAATAAAAGCCAAGTGGTTCCCTAATCCTGTTTCAATTAAAATAAGATCCAGAAAAGTTAGGTTTTCACATAGTCCATACTGATAGAAAAAGTCTACCTAGAAATTTGTGATTAGGGAATATGCTAATTTAAGAGAATCTTAATATCCACTTGCTCATTCTGCACCTTTTCAGGAGTCTAAGAGGCAATGGCTTCAAATGAAATTTTTTCTATCAAGTTTTTATTAAAATCCTACCTGATTATTTATTTTAAGAAAATGTGTAGGAATTGAATTATCTTCAAGAACTCTATGAATGTTGCTTAAGACCTCTATGAAAATTTATTGTGGGATAATCACAGAATCAGCTAGGTGGGAAAGGATCTTCAAGATCATCAAGTCCAACCTTTACCCCAGGACTGACAAGACCACCAATAAACCATGTCACTAAGGGCCTCATCTACACATTTTTTGAACACTTCCAGGGATAATGATTCCACCACTTCCTGGAAATCCTGTTCCAATGCCTGACTACCCTTTCAGTGAAGAAATTTTTCCTAATATCCTGTCTAAAACTCCCATGGCATAGTTCGAGGTCACTTCCTCTTCTGGTATCATTTGTTACCTGGGAGAAGAGACCAACCACCTGCTCTCTCCATCCACCTTTCAGGTAGCTGTAGTTCTACAGACTAAACAACCCCATTTCCCTCAGTTGTTCCTCATCAGACTTGAGCTCTAGACACTTCTTTGGGTCTGCCCCAGCAACAAATTGCCTGTCTTGTAATGAGGGGCCCAGAACTGAATGCAGTATAGTAGCTGCAACCTTACCAGTGTTGAGTATGGGGTATTATTACTTCCCTAACATGTCATATGAGTTATACACATAATTTGCTACAGAAAATGTTTCCAATGTAAAAAAAAAATGATGTCTGAACTCACCAGAGAGAGTCTTTTCTATGGCAGGTTGGTCACAGTACACAGCATTTGATGATAGCTTTCTTCTGGGTCTGATATGATCGGCCTGTGGTCCTAAGAAATAATCTCTGTACAAGTGTGTAAGTGTGCAGTATCTGAAATAAGAGGAAGGCTGTGTTACAGTTCACCGGAATGACTCACGGCACATGGTGATATTCTGCCTGCCTATGACATTAAATAAAAGAGAGAGAATGGTACTTCAGCTGCTAAATTAGAACTAAGATCTGTGGAGGAGAAAGACCTTATACAGCCTTTTGGATACTGTTTACCAGAAGAACTCTTAGGTCTGAACAGTCTCCAGAAGGATCCTGAAGACTTGTTTTGAAGGAAACTGCTTGGCTTGTACCACAAGAGGATGAGACATAGCAATATACAAGCTAGCTATGGGTGAACTAGGTGAATTTGGGTGCCAAATGATCACACAGTGAAGATGAGGTGCTAGTAAAAGATGTCTGGTTTCATGAATTTAGTATCTATATTATACAAAATACCATGAACATATCAGAATAAGGCGCTAGAAACTTTCCAGGTTCCACAGCATTCTTCTTCAATTCAGAAGTTCTGTTCAGTTCAGAATCAGTACTCAGGAACACTACTTCAAGTGACTTTTTTAAGCAGCAAAAAAATCAAAGAAAAGAACATGGAAACTACAATAAGAAATGCCTTGCTCCCAAGAAGTCTCACTAATCTGGGCTACTGAAGTTTCACAGCATCTCTTCAAAAAAGAAATAGTGATCATTTTTTTGGCCTCAAAAAGTATTTTTGACTGTACATGATATATATGAGAACAACCACATGTGTTGTTCAGTTTTCTAAAAAATTGCCTATGAACTGTCTAGCAACTATCCTATTACATCAACTTTTAATATCAACTGTCCTATTCCAGAAGCTAATACATATATCTTAGATGAAGCATTTCATAATATCAACGATAAATAAAATAAAAAAACCCATCCCTGTCTTTAATTAAAGATTCTTCCCTAATTTCTGATATATTTTTCTTTAGGTGACAGTTGTTTCGAATTGGTTTGGTCTGTTTCATAAATAACAGTAAATCATTTATGAATCACCAACAGATATAACATTCACGTACTTAGTCTTTCTCTTTCTCCACGAGTTCTCATTTTTTCTGTTAATTTTGGTTCCTGCTGCTGTGTTCTGCATTATCAGTGGTAGACTGCTCTATTTTACGTTGACAAACCAGGAATTTCGAAAGAAAGGGCTCCAAGGAAGTTTTCTGATTCATGAAATCCAACCTATTTCATTACAATAACTAGGAAACAAGAATTTTGTTCAGACAGTTCTCCACAATATCCAAGATAGAACCTGCTATTTTCCTGATGCACAAAACTTCCTTGTACACTGGATATTTCTTATAGATCTACAGTAAAGCAGCAAAAGCCAAAACTACACTATGCTATAAGAAGACACCAGAAACTTCGTGAGCATCACAAGTACCCTAAACTCTCAGAATGGAATCTATTAACAAAAAATCCAAGGTGGTATTAGGACATGTACACATGGTGTGCTACAGAAAAGGCCAAAGACTCAACACAATTTGAGCTAAGGATTAGCAATTTCCTTTTTTACCTCAAAGCAGCAATCTGATGAAGACAGAAAGAGCAATCAGACCAGATCTATGCATATCATGTTTAAACATGATTAATCACCAGCACTTGGGAAAAAGGAAAGTAAAAACACACATACACACAAAAAACCCAAAACAAACCCAAACATAAATCAAATAATCAGTCTTAGGATGGGAGAAATTATTTTCTCTTAGTTTATATTGACAATCACCCTGGTAGATACTCTGAGATTTGGGATTTAAGTACCATTGAAAATATATAGGTTTTTTTTCAAACCTGAGAGATGAAAAAAGATCAGATACCTGAAAATTCAAAGGAGAAATTATTTTTTTTTTGTTCCCCCATTTATTCAAGCATATCTTCAGGAATCCCCCCCATTATTTTACCATGAGTGCTCGTATCATAATTTTTGTGGCCATATCTTCCTGTTTGGTTCATACTGTTTTGATAGCTAAAAATTCCCTTTTAATTTCTGCAACTTCCTCCTCCAAAAAATAGAGGAAACTGTAGCAACTACAGCTACTGAAGCTTTCAAGAGCACTGCAACTCTTTATCAAGGTCAAAGTATAAAGTCCCTTGATTTCTTACCATATTCTTTTTGCTTTTATATGTCACAGTGACATAGGAACCCATAGGGAATTTGGAAAGAGTTGCTGCCAGAAAGGGAAGTGAATTCAGTATTTTAAGCACTGTGTGTGGAATCTCTTCCAGAACTACTGAGCATGCTGAATGTAGCTGATTTAAAGGACGGACATTTTATTTCATTACATTATATTTTTTGTTTCAATAAAAAAGGATGTTCTAGGAAGGCACATCTTTGCTGCTGAAAGTTAAATATAATGATCTTACAAATTTCCTTTAAGCATAAGGTCAGGAGTTGAGCAATTACTGTCAACAAACACTTCTAAATAGACAATATCTCTCTGAGAAACTCTATTGCCCATTAGGCACCAATGTTTAAAGTGCATGTAACAGATATTTAAAAAAAAAAAGGTGTGTGTAGCAAAGATCATTATTCCAAAGCCGCTAACGTAAATCACAATAAACTAATATTTTTTTAACTTCCTTAATCCAAATGAAAAACCTATTTGTCCCTCAGCTTCCTTTACACTTGTCTGTATGAGTACAAATGAAGTCAAAGGACAGGACAGACCAAGCAGAAACACCTGTGGTAATGATGACTATTAAGAATAAAGACACAGCTGTCACTTGAAGAATGGCCTGAATTTTTGAGACTTCCACTGTATAGTTCACATAGCCTCATAAACTTACCATATGGTTACCTCTTGGCACATGTCTTCACAAACTGGTTTATCTAAAACTGAGATGCACTGAAGCAAAAACTGCAGTGTAGCTGCTCTGATGCAACTGCATCTGAGATAACTGCCAAAGCATGCTACTTCTCAAATTATTATTTCTACATGAGGGAAATTTATCTCAAAGCATGTGCTCAAGCATGGTAGGTACTTTTGCTATGTATTTGGACTGCTGCCTTGTCATATTCACAGTGGGATTATCTCTGCTGCAGCAAAGGAAGACAGCTCCAACTACACTAATGTTTTAGATCAAAATAATGCTCCTATTCTTGGTTTATGCCATAGGCCTCACAACTCAGAAATTAGAAGGCTTTGTAGAGCTCCAGGACTCAACCCTACCGAAAGAGAAAAACTGACATTTTCAGTAAGTGTATTCTTTATAACAACATGGGGGGGAGGGGGGCAAAAGGTGCAAGAATTTCTACTACCCCGTGTGCTCCAGCCTTACACTTAGTATCTGGTTAACAGATTGACCTGCCTAATGAGCAAACAAGCAGCTGTGGGATGTTGTGCAGTGTACCTTTGGGAGACAGAAATGATTGTTTAGTGGGCAGCCAGGCAGTACCCAGAGTCAGTGCTCAATACAGTAATTGTGAGAAGGAAAATTGAGCACTTTGCTGAAATCTGGGATACAGGAACAAAAGAATATGACTATCCATTGTGAATAGCTTGCCTGTATGCAACAACTCCTGGGGACGTCATTAGACCATCAGAATTTGTTTGCTGGGCTTTCCTCTACATGACACAATGGTATCCTCAGTGATTAGCGCATACAGTCTTAAGATCTTTTTAGGCTCGCTGGCCATCTGAGGCACAGATATGTATGTCTGCTGTGAAAACACATGCTCCAAAATTCATGTACTTTCAGCTTTTAAATCTTAACATGAGGAAGACAAAATCCATATTTCTAAAGGTAAAAAGATCATAAGCCTTTGTGAACATATGGTTATGTAGGCTTAGATAGACCTCGTCTATTTGAAGAGTCTGTTATGTATTTCATCCTTGGATCTTAGAAGAAATTTTTTGCCTTTCAATGGCAAAATTTAATAAGAAGCAAATATAAAAAAATAAACAAATCTCTAATTTTTCATAGTTGCCTGAATAAGACAATAACACAAAAGACAATGCTCTAAAGATTCTAGGAGAGAGATTAACTCTTTTTCTATGTGGCAGGTAGACTATTTCCATATAAGAGGAGGATCCAGAGCACTTCCATGTTTGTACTGAGGAGAAAACATATTTTTGCCTTATCCATTTTGAGTTAGACTTCTGTAAGTGAAAACTGAAATGAATAAACCAGAAGCCAGAGTTGAAGGAATCACTTCCCCAAATACACCAAGAATTAAAGAAGTAGTGAAATATAGAGGCAGTCTATGTAGGCTGACATGAGTTAGAGAGGCTTAAAGGCATTTGGTTCCCCTTGTTGAATGTTTTCTCTGTCAGGCAGGACTCAGGAGACCAATGCAATTCTATTCTGTTGGGCTCACATGAGTGATATAGGGTGAATTGAAATGAGAAGAGACAGATGGTGAATAAAAGCTTTGAAGCATATACTCTAGGTATACTTATTTTTCATAATCCTCTTCACTATCTTTGTGTTTCTGCCTTCATCAATCCTGCATCTGCCAGTTAGGATCTGCCCAATTAAAATGAGGTCCTGTTCTGTGAGGTGCAGTGTAAGATTGAATCCCAATCTCAATATTACAATGTATGTCCTTGCTCCGTGAGATGAAACAGCAAAGGTGCCTCCAGAGGTTTATTTTGACTAGTGGAACACAGCCATCATTTGGAAGTTAGTGAAAGACAGATTCACTATGTAGTCTAGGAACTTCTGGTTCGATTTTTTAAGTTTTAAACTCCATCTTACATTCCCCATCTTTTATATTATAGATTTGTCCATGTCATGAGAGTCACTTTGTAATGAGATGAGACATATATGAAGGGTTGCAATAAGTTTAATATGTAGTCTTCAGTTTTCGATTTCCTGCCTGTTTATGCTGTAGATACACTCATATTCAATTCATTGCAAGACTGTGAATAACATTGATAAAGGATTTGTAAATAACAGCCCTGAAGATTTATTGTTTTGTTGAATTTATAGCTTTGTTAATTTTGAAAGACACAGTATATTAGTTGGAAATAATACCAATTTTCACTGACTTTTTGCATGAATACCTATTGCTATAAAAAATTGCTGTCTCCTTTGTTGCATAAATATGCTAAATTCTTCTTTACCCTGTTTCACATCTGTAGAAATTCTATACCCAAACTTGTGTTTTTTTCCCTATGTATGTCAGTCTTGCTTATATCCTCAGACTGCTAAGACTGAAATAATAATACTGAATTTCGAGTCTGATGAAATAAGGAAGCTCCCCACAAAGATTAAATAAGGACAACAATATGTTCAGACATGTTCTGGATGTATCATGAAGCTTGGTGGGACTGGTAACTTTACTCAGGTGGAAAACATCCTTGCAAGTATGTTAAGAGTCCCACAGTGACAGAAGAATTAAATTTTAGACTGGAAAGCATTTTTTGAGAGGAGTTTAATTTCATACGCAATTTATTCTAACTGTGATCTGCTACTGAGAGGAACAATTTACTGTCTTCCACCTAACACCCAACTTGTGCATTTCACAACTGTGAAATATTTCTGTTACTTTTACTAAAGTATTTTCTATGATCTATGTGTGCAGTCCTATGAAAAACAGTGATGCGTATGATACATAAATGAAAACAGACATCCTGCTCACAGGTCATAGAAGCCTGACTGAAGGGAGGCAAAGACTAAGATGTAATCATCTAAATCAAAGACAATGATCTGGAGCACTGGAACAAAGCATTTGGGTCCCTTACCCAGACATCACAGAAAGAAAAATGCACTATTAGTGTTGTGAAGGCCATGCATGCAGGTCCTCCCAAGAAGCCTTGTTTACAAAGAGTAGAAGGTCTTTCTTGATATAGACCATATGCCTAACTGAATTGATTGCAAAATCCTGCTATGGTAGCTAAATTATTACTTTTATAAGAAAATTCTCCTACATAAATACCAAGTAGTAACATAGCTACCACTAAGAAAAAGTAAACAAGAAAAATCATAGTCTAATTTACTTTAGTGTATGTCTCTCACCTTAAGATAGTTCTGCTGTTTTCTTATATTTAATGTATTAAATAGAAAAATAAGAGTTCATCTCTAAGTTTATGCTATGGGATTTTGTGCCACTACATGAAGTCTACCCACAGCAGTAACACTTAACCTTAAACAAATTATCATTGAATTGCATAAATATCAAAAATGCCTTTTACCCACAAGAAAGGTACTTAGAATTCAGATTTTAAAAAGCCTTAAAAGCACAAAAGAAAATTAGAAACTGATCTATGACCATGCTTACATTGCAAATGACTTAAAAAGACAAAAAAGCCTGGGACTATTGAGCATATGCCATTTTTCTGCATTAAAAAATATGCTGATATACCATACCAAATAAAATTATAATGCATATGTTATAAGTTTTAATGTAGATTGTTTAAAATATAGAATTCTTTAGAATCATTTTTGTTGATCAAAATGTATCCTTAGATTAGGGTTCACTTTCTTGTTTATTTTTCCCTTGAATGGCCTGTTCTTTGAGAAAACTGTTCTGGTCCCACTGATGGCAGTATAAGCTTTTGGAAAGCAGCTGGAGCTTCTACCCTACATCTCTGTAATGAGCTCAGTGCATCTAAAACTCTGCATCTCCCTGAGTCTCAGTGAGGTCAGTGCGCTCCAGGTCCATGCAATGGACCATTAGTACAAGGGGTATTTCAAGATAATTCCCAAAGCATCACCCCTGCAAAGAAATTCAGATATGCTTAACTTCAGTGCTGACGTCAACAGGACAAAGAATATTCATAAGCTTGCATGACTTTGTATCAGGTTGAAGAGAGTAAATGGAGCATCTGTTAGAACCTCTGCTTTTTCAATATAGAATCGAAACCATAAGCATTTTCTTAAAGAAAGAAAATATACATTCAATGACTCTCCAATATCTTATTTCAGATTTAGGCAGACAATACAGGCTATAGGAACGTATACTTAGTAATAACACTTATATCGTTAATTAAGATTAAAATTGTTTACAGGAATATAGTCTTTGAAATCTTTATTCTGATGTCTATTTAATTCACATGCCACAAAAAGAACCCAACAAAAACCCCAGCAAAATATCTGATACTTCAAAATGCTTAAACTTAGAATTAAGATGATAGGATAAAGGATATATTTCCTATTGCTTTATATTTGATAGTTTAAAAGGACCAATTATTTCACATATATATTCAGCCATTTCTATAACAATGGAGCATATAAAAATTTATGTGTTAAGGAACATATGACCATATATGTAATACTGTGTTTCATGTCTCACATGAGCATAGCAAGCACACTGGCCTAGTCATAATTGGATTTGCATGGAATGTAGTCATATATGCTCTAGTATGGTGATTGCACCATGCCTAAACTTGATGAAGTAGTATGACAGCTAATGATGCTGAGCAACAAATTCATCACAGTTATTTTGGGTTCCTAAGTAAAATGTATAATTTTAAAGTTTCATCTCTTTTAGCTCTGTTTATAGTCAACAAAGAGAAATTATCAAATTACCATCTCTAGCTGGTGATACAGTATGTCTATACTTGTTCCCTGGCTGCATTTCTGTCTTCTGAAATTAGATGGCATGAGGTTTTTCGCTCATTTCTGAGCAGCAGCTTCTCAAAACGAGAGCGGCTATAATGTCTGCCTTATATTTGACATACCAAACAATAAGTGAAATAACTTTATTTTAAGAAGATAGGTAATTTTATGATCCTTTTTCATTTACCAAGTTTGACTTCCTCCCTGTGCCCCCGCCCCCC
>WYDI02009981.1:9636-23506 GCA_009867235.2 Psittacus erithacus
CCAGGGAAGAGCTTCTGCCTAAGAGCTCATCTCAGTCTCCCCTCTGGCAGCTTAAAGCCATTCCCCTTGGCCTGTCCTTACAGGCCCTTGTTCAAAGCCCCTCTCCAGGTTTCCTGCAGCACTTTTAGGCCCTGGAGCTGCTCTGAGGTCTCCATAGACAGTTCTCAGGCAGCTCCTGCCCATTCGAGAGCTGCTCCAGACTCTTCAGACGATCAATTTCCTGTTGCCTGCGCAATGGCTACAACCAGGGAGCTACAAGCACTGTCTACAGCGTTTCCCATGTGTACAGCTGGCTGGAAGCAAAGGGACTCGCAGCCATTGGCCTCCCGCTGGGCCCTGACTGGTCCCTTGACCACCAAATCCAACATCACTACTTTGCCTTTCCATGGTCCCATTAGAAGCTGGGGGGAAGCTATCAGAATTCCATCAGGAATTACACATTTAACCTATCCCCCCCATTCAATTCCCAGACAAAATGCGCTCTTCCCTGCCTCCCCTCCGCAGCAGCAATGCTCTTGGTGACAGATTCAGGGAACTCTGAACACTGCCTTTAAACGAGGCCCTTTCATGTACAGAAACGCTCTTCCAAGCTTTCCTTTGCAAGACCCCTGCACCAGCCGTGCGGAAGCCAGGAATAAGGAATGCCTGCAAGAGCCTAATTGAGCAAGACTCCAGAGGCCAATTTAAGCAAGTCGGTGCACAGAAAACCCAAAGAAGGGGAGAAAAGCACACAGTGAAATGTCAGTTTAATGAAATCTTGCTTGACAAACGACAGCGAGGATCAGAAGTGGAATTCCTAAAACTAGAGAAGGTCACGGGAAACGTGATCACTTTTTAAACATGTACCATGGCTCTAGAAAGGAAACAAACCGTTTTCTACGCTCACTGGGAGAAGAAGAGGCCACTCAGTCTGCAGGACGGCAGCAGTTCCAGGCCATGGAATCGATATCTCAGCAGCTGGGAATGGGGAAGAATACAAAGGTGGGGGGGGGTGTTACTCCTGCAGGCTTCTAAGAGCTTGGACATCTGGTTGCAGCCAAGGAGAGCTGAGGACTATTTATGTGGATCATTCCCTGCCCTCCTCTGACTTGGTGCATCATGCACGAGGAACAGGGCTACAGCAAGATGCTGCAACTGCACATTTCTCACCTTAACGTCTGCATTTCCTGTAGGTGTAATCTTAATTGCATGGGTAAGTGTACTCCCACTGTTCTAACACTGCCATTCTTGCACCACTTTCCCTATCAAGTGATGTGCTCACTTTTATTACACTCTTCACTATTCCTCCCCTTGCCCCCAGGAAATGGGGAAGGCTGTGCCCACATCAGGCAGCAGCTAGAACATACAAGGCAGTAACTGCTGGCAACAGACCTAAGAGCAAAGATGGAGCAGGAGGGTGGCGCTGGGGCAAGGCTGTTGTCAGGAGGCAGAACAGCTCATCCCCAACCTCCCTTCTAACTCCCCCTACTGCCCCAGCACAGGGAATACAACAGCAGGCTTGGGGTGGTTTGTTTGCTCAGTCTCTGATCCAAGTTTTAATGCAGTTTGGTAGGGCAGGGTTACATCAGCCTCTTAAAACACAGGATCTGATTTTACCTGTCACCAGTTTAATAAAAGCCTTAAGGCAGAGACTGAAGGAAGAGTTTTGCTTTGGCCTAACTCCATCTTGAACAAAGTCCACAGCCAGTTCTGGCTGTGGTTCACAGTACTATTTCCCTCTTCACTATAAGCATAGTGTAAACATGCTGTAAGTGACTGTGTACCACCACCAAACCCCAGCAGGCAGATAGGCTTACTGCCACCTTCTGAGTCTTCATGCATCACTTTCAGTTTGGGTAAAGCACCTCAAAGTGAGACTCTGCATAGACCCCATGGGGTTTGGGATCAGGAAGTAACACCCACTCCTCCACAAACAGACTCTGCTAACCAAGACCCCTTCTAATCTTCTTTATGCTGCCAGCAAGGAGCTTTATGGTGCCAGGCTGTTTAAAGAGAGTAGTTTAAATCTGAATATCAGAGTGGAAAAAGATCCAAGATACATATGCTTTTATCTGAAAATACAGAAGTTCCCCAGCCCTTGCGATACAGACACAACTGTGTGGGTCTTAAAAACCATGCTCTGCTTCTGGTGGTGAGCGGCAGGAGATGGGGGGCCCCAACAGCTTTGTGCACGGTTACCAAACCCCATAACTCTAAGGGGGAAACAAAATAATGATGCCAAAAGGCATGAGCAGACAATGCAGAACCCCCAAGGCAGTGGCACAGCTCCTCATTAGCCCTTTTCACAGTAATCCAAAATGTTCCTTCAGTCAGGAAAACAAAGCACGCCCCTGCCCCAGCAGCCTAAGGCTCCAGCAATAGTTAACAACAGGTAACAGGTAGAAACATGATCTTGACTCCCAGTGAAGAAAAAGGTGTTGCATTAAAACAGAGGCAGTAAGGACTGCTCTCCTAACTGCAGAATTCCAGTTGCTTTTCTCCTACAACCTGGGCCTTCTTTTTTCAAGGCATGCTACATTAAATGCTCCTTCCTCTTTCATGTCCTTTGAAATGGTGCATTTTAGATCTCCTTAGCCTATGGGAGAAGGAGCAAGCGAGAAATTATCTACCAGTAAACTATTTGTAATGGAAATAACCTATAAATGACCCAAACTGTTCTAAGTGACCTGGTCACTGGTTTTAGTGAGGGCCAAGTTCCAACTTTGCTGCACAAGAATAAACCTTGTGTTTTAATAACAAAATAGAGCTCAACTTTCACAGAAAAGGCCCAGCTGATGAGAAAACATCCAAAGCAAAAAGTGAGCTATGGTTACAGGAGGAGTACTTCAGAATTACACACAGGAAAACACATTCTTGCTTTTATTTTGGTGGAACAGAATACAATATCCTTCAGCCCAAACTATTCAAAGCTGGCAATATTACCTTTTTCTTCATGCTGCAAGACTTCAGGAAACAGAACAGGGGACAGGAAGGGTTAGAAGTTTCTATTTAAGGCCGTTAATCCAGCAAGGTATTGAAAAATGTACTCAACTTAAGCATGAACAGTTGCATTGACTTCAGGAAGATTATTCACATGTAGGTAAATCAGGCAAGTGCTTCCATGGCTTGTTGAATCAAGCCATTAAATGAGAGCTGCTTCAGAGTACAGGTTTACTTGAATGGCTGGCAGAGCTCATTACATGAGCCTGGTTTATTCTTCCAAGGGCTAAACTGCTGTTTCCTCCTCAGCTTTCCTGAAGGTGTAATCTGTTTGCCTCCTCCACTTCACTGTAGCCACAGAAACATATTATTTCCTAAGAAAAAATTGTATGCAACATCTATTATATATAGTGGCTTAGCTCTCCCTTAAATAGGAACAGAAAAGAACAGTACAAAACAATAGTTTCACTTTCTCAACACACAAGAGCATCTTATTGAAAAAACTAAAATAAAAAAAAAGGTATCACCACAATATAAACCCCCAAATAATAATAATGAAATGGGAAGAAAGAAAAGGAATTAGCAGAATCCTGCAGACTGAAGTCTCTTGTTACTGCATTAAAAAACCTTTCCTGGTGAAGCACAAGGTTTCGTTTCTCTCCGTTTACAAACTCACTAGATAGGGAACAACGGTGCCCACAACCTACGCTGGAATTAAAAGGGAAAACACCATCATCTGCCTCATCTGCAGTCCAAAAAGAGAACGAACCCCAAAGGGCAGTCAGTGAACTGGTGAGGATACAGTTTCCCTGCAGGTGGCAGAAACTCCTAAGGGGGAGGAGGGGCTCCAAAAGCAGAATTTGAGTTGGAACCATGTCGGAAAGTTCTATCTCGGAGGCCTGCAAGACATGAACTACTGAAGAAACAGTCAAAAGGTCCCACTGAAAAGCTGTGACAAGCTGTAATGTGCCATTTCAATTACAAGGAAGAGGGGAAATGTTTGGGGTTTTGTTGGGTTCTGTTTTCTGTTTTTATTTTGTGTTTTCTTTTTGGCTCATCAATATGATGAGCTTTCACATCCCAAACCACATTCAGGTAGTTTCCAAGTCTGCTTTTTTCTGTGTGGAATCTACTGATCCAGACCAAAAAACCAAACAAACAGAACAGGGATGCACAGTTCTTAAGTCCTGGAGCCTTCAACACTGCCTGAAAGAACAGCTGGCCTGGGGGATCCAGAGGTGCCTGCAAGATGGTGTTCACAGCAGCCTTGCAAGCAGAGGGGCTCACGTCTGCTATGTGCTGCCAACATTCTGCCCATCACCTTCATCATTAGGACCTGAAACAAAGAAAGTTCTTTGTTATAAGAAGTATCTTTTGTTCTTGCTTCACAACAAGAGACGCTACCTGAGAAGCCCACAGGAGTCTCAGATTTAGGATTTCAAGGACAGATGAGAACTGCAGAGGTTCCCTTCTGCCTGCCTTACATCTTCTTTCTCCAGATGGAGTTCTGTCCACTACAGAATTCCGTGTTCTTGACTAATCTGATTTATCTCATTTGGGGATCCCAGTAGCACCCCAGAGCCTAAAAGTTCAAGTTTCCAGCCTCTTTAATGCACCCACTGCTTTTGTTCATATTCATTCCTTCTTTTTTTAACCCCTGCAGTGAATGAGGATGGAGGGCTGGTCTCTGTCAAAGGCTGGACATCCTAAGCCATAGGAAAGCAAAGCACAGTAACAAGCCAGAAGCACATCTCTAATACGGACACAGAGAGGACAGAGGAAAATGTATGGAAACCAGGAAGCTCTGTTATCTTTCCTGCTTACCACTTCCAACTGATCCTGAAGGTGCAATGACATCATCATCACTGTCTTCCTCGTTTGATTGCGTTACCTCTGGCTCAGGTGCTACATTCTTCACTTCTTGCTCTTGTTCCACTCTACTCCGCAAGGCCAAGATCCGATGGTGCAATGCAGCATACAGCTGCCCTGTGTCTTTAGAGCTTGCCTACATGGGTTTAGAAGCAAGAAAAAGGTGCAAGGAATTATAAAAGAATAAACCATTGCTTATGGAATTCACACTTGTTGTGCCCAATTTCACCATCTACTCAGTTTTCTAATGGAGGGTTTCCCATATTAGGTCAGAATGGGTTGTGGTAGGCATAGGAAGATGCTCGATGGACTGAACTGTGATGGTGAGGGTTTACTCCTCCCTGCTCAGCACCAAATCTGGCCCACATATGCAGTTGATTGTAGAGAAGCTCTTTACCCAGAAGTCACTCAGCTTTTCTGACACCTCCAAAGCTTATGCTAAAAAGTTCCTGAATTACAAAGTTTGTCTCGTACAGAAAAAACAATACTCACTGATATAAGAAAAACTTTAACTCCCTGGTCCTCTGTATCCATAGCAGTGATCCGGATGCTCTTCTCGCTGGCTTTATCGATCTGCATCTGAGCCCAGAGCTTGGTATTTAAGATTAACCTGAGACTCCCCTGAGTCCTCATCACTAAAGCCAATGAACAAGGTCAGTTAGATGGAAAAAGACAACATGAAGCTCAAAACAGCCAAGATGGCTTTTTATTGTGGGATCATTTAAGTGTCTTTACAAAGAATAGCAAGGGAAAGCGCTTAAAACACGAATCTTGTCACAACTGTTAATCAGAAGAGCACAGGCTATTAAAAATATGCAGTCATGTCTAAAGATATTTAGCTCAAAGCCTTACGTGTTAATACAACGTTCAGTAGTTGAATCTGAGCTAATCTCAGGCTAATGCACGTCCTGACAGTCTGAACTGTAGTGCTCTATTCGAAGAGTCTTCCCCTGCCACAAGCACCCCATCCCAAAGGACAAAGCCCAGATCTGAAGAACATTACCATAGATTTCTAGGCAAATATTGTAATTGCTAAATGCAGCTTGCTTTTATAGAGAAAGAAAAGCAACTGGCACATCTGCTGCATTAGGAGAAATATTCCATTTGGAAGAAAGAGTCAAACTGAAACAAGAGAAAAGGTGCAAACTGCTCCTGAGTTTCTGTAGCTAAGACATAACTAAAGTAGATGCTGCTGCACGTCATGGAAACATCCTATGAAAATAGCACTGACTGTCATCCAGTACCTCATTTCCCCTGGTTCCTCTTACCCAGCCGAGACTGTAATGTTCCATCATCTGTTGAGGCCATATCATTGAGTCTCAGAAGTCCTCGACCTCTTTCCACCCAAGACTGAGAGTTTTTATCAAACACAAACAGTTTGCACTGAATCTGTAACAGAAAACCTCTCTGTAGCATAGTGGTCAATTGAAATAATATAATTCCTATTTAGTCACTTACGAGTGGTTAAAAAGCTTCAGATTTCATGCTGGAATTTTAACTGCCTATAAGCTGTGTAAAGCAAGGCAGCCACCCTCTCTCTTGCAATCAATTCCTCAAAATAGGCTGACTGGTTTCATAAAGTATATATACTTATAAAGTAAATAAACTATATAGCAGAAGCTATACACACTTAAAGAATACCTGCATTCAAGAGCAAGCAACAAGAACAATTTCAGATAAGGTACAAACTTTCACAGAGGAAACTTATTGTGATATGAGACTGGTGAAGTCAGCTGTCTTACATCAGCCAGTCATTTTCCAACCCAAAGCATTCTATCATAGAAGCGATGACGGATTCAGGAGTATGCTTCAGATATGGATAGCCCAAACACTAACATTTCTTCAGAAAGAGGAAATCAAGAAACCACAAAGTAAGGCTCTGATTAATAAACATCAAAAGGTTGCATTTTAACACAAGAAAATCACACAAGAGATACAGGGGGTGGCTGAGCTGCAGGGAATCAGGTGGTATGCATCCATCCAGATGAATCCCCCTAAACTCAAAGCTCCTCAACATTATCATTTGCTTACCTGTAACACATTGCTTTCAGCTTCCTCCCCAGTGATCACTTCGACCTTCGCTAACAAACACTTCCTTGCTGTTGCTTTAGTGTAGGCTGCTGCAGACTCTGCCAGGGACTCTGAAATATTATTTGCTGAACAACATTTTGAAAGTTGGAGAAGGATTAGCACGATTGTGAGATGAGTAAAGGTCTCGCACAAGTACACCACAATTTGAAGCAATAAAGCACAGAAGACACACGTTAACAGAACAGTAGAGACAGGGCTGAAATTTACAGCAGAAATTAAAGCTTGACTTTTAAGCACAAGGCACAAGGGACAGGAGAAGGATGTTAATGACAGATCTTGTCCCTGCAGACAGTGTTTCAAAACCTTTCCTATCACATAGCAATCTGCAGGTGCTCCAGCAGCCCCGACACTGCCACCAGCTCTGCAGTTGGGCCCACCCATGTCCAGCACCATTCATTTTCCACTTTTAAGTTTGGCTTGGAAGCAGTTTGCTGGAGAAAACCCAAGCTTTCCAGAAAATCTTGCCGATCTGAAGAGTCCCAACAGCCTAAAATCCAACAAATAGCTCTTGGCTTAAGCAACCCATTTGGTGCACCCAATCAATCTACTGTACGACTGAACTCAGACACTGAGTCACTGGAAGTAGGAAAGAAGTTTGCCACATTTCTTCCACACTCTGTAGGTCCAAGTAGCTGCTCTGTAACTCCCTCTACTTTCATTCTGCTGAAGTTAGTCCCAATACTGCAGAACAACCATGAAAGAGACAGTGTAGCCTGTACATGTTTAACGCTAAAGCCAAAAGGACAAGAGAATCTGTAGTATCTGGCACATCACCTCCCACCCTGAGGGTGTGTCTTTGGTTACAGGAGACAGTAACAGCAACATAAAAATGTTTGTATAAACTAACAGGACATTTAAACAAGGCTTAACTACCATTCCTAAAATAACATTTTGTTTTTCACCTTTCTCTGGTGTGGCTTCCTGAGAAGAGGATTCAGACCCAGACTCTGTAGCAGCATTCTCCTTATTACTCTCTGTGCTACCTTCATTTGATTTTGGTGGACTCTGTTGCAAAAAAAGGAAGGGGTAAACAGAAGGCAGAAAGCATATACTGATTCTGCAGAACAAAGCTAGTGATCAGTCACTGAGGGAAGCCCTAGTGTTCACCACCTATACGGCACGAGAACCACTCCACAGATGACAAGCTCTCACAGTAACAGCTATCCCACTTCCCCAGCCAAGGAACTGAATGAAGCATGACCTGAACACAGTTGAGATTATTCTTCCTTGAACTGAAACCACGCTCATTTTAAGTTCAATAAGACAAACGAATTCCAGCTGCAGTTCAACCTGGCGCCTTCCTGACTGAACTCCCTGCTCAGGGGTTACATGGGGATGAGTACACAGCATTCAGTGTTTCCCTTTTAGACCAGCATAGCAATAAAAACAACAGTAGGAAACAGCGAGGCACTGGAAGCTGTACCTTTGGACAGTACCCCATGAACAGTTTTCTGAATCATGCCTCAGTACTGAGGCTGCTGGGCTTGGAATCCCATCACTGAGGGATCACGGAACTGAACTTGTCTCAATTTGGAGGACAAAAAACGTCAAACGCTCAAACAGTTATGTGGAAGAAGCCATTTAAAGCAAACTGTGCCAGAAAGCACTTGGACTCGAGAACCTCATGGACCACTCGAAGGCACTCAAGCTCCTTACACCAGCAGAGGTCAGCAGAGAAATCCCGGATGCTGCTGCTGCTGCAGCCAGTACTCATAATGAAACCCCAGCACTGCATTCAGAAAAGGGAATTACCTACAGGGGAAAACCACTGAAAGAAAACCATGCTCCAGTGATGAGTATAATTAAAGGTTCTCAAAATCTGAGTGAGAATCCAGAACACAGACTCCTCACAGAGTTAGAGCATTCCATTCACTGTGGATACTCACTAGGACTCGCTCACTCATGTTCTGGCCAAAGACAAACTTGTTGCTAGATGCATCTGCACTGTTTGTAGAGTTCTCTACACTGGAGGAAAACAAAAAAACAACAGCAAACAAACCCACCCCCCCCAAAATAGGTTTTAGAAGTCAGGAAAATATCCATTTATCTTCTGATAGAACTCCTCAGTAAGTGAGTGACTGTCACTAGCTTTAAGTAGTGGTTGACACAGAAAGAGCAGCAAAAGTGAATTCAACTCAGTAACACTAGATCATGTCCTGGTTTTACAGAATGAGAATCCTCTCAGAATGATGGCAAATGGTTTTGTCACTGTAAATATCTTCCCTTTAGATATCTAGCTCCACATTAAGCCACGCTGAATGCTAAGTGAAGGCTTAATGTTTGATCATACAACGTACTTTTAAACAGCATTTACATGCTTAAATGTGAATTACTACAGGGTTTTAGGTCAACTTTCTCAGAAAGAAAAAGAATTAAAACTAAGCCACTTAAAAGACAGGAGGGATAATGCCTCTTGTTAGACTATCTCAAATACTGTGCCCACCTAGAAGTTTCACAATCAAATCTCAGCCCTCACATCTTCCTTCTAGAATAAGCATCCTCCTCTCATTTGGCATTTTCATGAACAGAGTTTAAATCCCATTTAGGAAAGACAATAGTGGGTTTTTTTACTTTACGGACTGAGAAAACTTAAGTTACTGTTCACAGAATCATGGAATGGTTTGGGTTGGAAGGGACCTTAAAGCTCATCCAGTTCCAATCCCCCTGCCATGGGCAGGGACACCTCTCACTAGAGCAGGTTGAAGCACAGATCTGTACAGGATTTTACTGGTAGCTCCAATTAATTCCATCGCTGCTTCTTTCTATTCATTCATGAGAAAACTTCTCTCATCTTATGCTTGTTAGTTTTCTGAAGAGGCTTTGGTGAGGTTGTGGTCAAGCAAGTGGTGTCCCATGCAAAGGTGTCAACCCTTGAAGGTTCCCTCACATCTGAAGTTTGCCACCTCATTCTCCAGAAGCCTGGGATCCCACTGACCCAGTATAAGCCCTGCATCCAAACAGCACAATCACAAATCACCCTGCACACAGAATAAGTGTCTCACCTGGAACTGATGTACTGTAAAAAATAGTTTGTTGCAGAAGGCGTGTCTGCCGCGGCAAGGCCGGCGCTGGGCACGTCGGCAGCTTCATCGCTTTCATCCCCCAGCTAGGAACAGAACGAGGAGATATTGACAGGCTGAACTACTGGCCACAAACTTCCCAGCTTGTACTTCCCCAAGACAAAGTTCCAGCCACAAGCCCTGTCTACAATAAAGCAATATAAGCCTATGACCTGGTATAGCTCTTGTTATGCTGGGAAACCTGTGCAACCCTGTCTTCATACAGCTCAGTCACTCCACACACAGGTTTGAGCCCAGGCTGCCCTGTTTTTCTTTTCTCACCTTTTATGTGAACTCTTAGTTTCATGGGAGCAACTTAGGAACACATTTCAACTTAATTCTGACCCAAAACGTAAGAGAAAATAGGTTGCACAGAGCTTGTTACCTATGAGCTTCTTACGCTAATGAACAGTATTAATTCATTTATTAAATGTCTGGAAAACCAGTTTTACTGAACAGCCAAACCAAACTGTGTTCACAGCTTCTCATTTTGTTTAAATACATGGAAGTTTTAACCCTGCTACATAGGGTGGCTTCAAAGTACATCAGAAACAGTGTGTAATGCTCATGTCATCAAGTGATCTGTTCCACTGCTGTTTATCCTCACTCGAAGACATCAACTCTTAGTCAACATATCGAACATGTGTACCTTAACTCTATCTCTCAAGTTTTGCCCAAATACAAACGCTTGCTGCGCATTTAGTTCTGCCTTCTCACAGCTGTCATCATCTGAAGTGTTGTTAGACTCTTTTTTCTGACATTCTCCTGCCTAAAGAAAAGAAATGCAAAGCTTTAGCCTTGAGTTTCTTCCAACAAAAGCCACATTATGACATTGTAAGTCACACGGTCATTTCCAATGACAAACCTGTAATAACATCTCCAGAGCTATAAGGCAAATTTTGCTTTTAAAATCCTGTTGTTTAAAATCATCTTCCTTAACAAACCACAGGATAGCTGACAGTTAGATAGCTGACTTCTAAGAATGCCTTGGTCCAAACTGTGCTCAAAGCAGCATCCATGCTAGGCTACCTGAGACCTCCTACAGTCAAGTCTTAAATAAATCCAAGGATGTGAACAAGCTTTCCAGTTTGAGTGCCTGGTTCAGTGCTCGACTGTGCTAAATAACAGAATGGTTTGAGCTGGAAGCAACCTTAAAGCTCCTCCAGTTCCAACCTCCTGCCACAGGCAGCAACACCTTCCACTAGAGCAGGTTGCTCTAAGCAGTAGTAAGATTTTACAGCAAGACAAGACAAAGTTAGAAGGACTACAGGGAAACAATGACAGTAGAAGCAGAAATGAGCAAAAATAGGTATGAAAAAACATCCTAGACTGGATTCAGTAAATCTTTGTTGCATTTAGTAAAGATAAAAATAGTATACTATTAGTACAAAATCTAATACTACACCTAAAATGCACTCCCATGGTATGGATAGAGAAGGAGGCAATCACTGCTGTAACTGCTCACATTCCTAAACAAATGGACTTTGTTCAGAGAATACTATTTTGAAGCCTGTCACTTTGAGTGTCCTTCCAGTGCTCCTGCAACTCACCTTGTCTTCAGAGTCAGAACTCTTCAGCGTGGCATTACTTAGCGACTCTGATGTGGCTGCGGAATCTGGTGGGATATTCACACCATTGGTGCCACTGCTGAGAACTGGAATGAGGAATGAGAAAATTCTGTAAGTTCTCTGCATACTTACATTGTCCTACAAGTTTTCTGTAGCCAAGAGCATTCTGCTTTCTTAAGCCCAAGAAACACTGCAATGTAAAATACAGAGTTCCCATGGTATTCACAAGGACCACGATTCAGTAATTCTTATCTGAACCAAAAGTCAAATGCAGAAAGCCAGAATAGCAAGAAGTCACTTCATCTTGGGAGCCCACTCTTCCAGCCTGTCCAGGTTACCCTGTGGGCTGCCTCTACCTTTGGAAGTGTCCACTTCCCCACTCAGTTTGGTGTCACTGGCAAACTTCATCAGGGTACATTTGATCCCATCATTCAGATCACTTATGAAGCCACTGAACAGCACTGGGCCCAATATCGATCCCTGGGGGACCCCACTGGTGACAGGTCCCCAATAGAAGAAGCTGTTCACCACCACCTACTGGGTAGCTTGTCAGCCATTTCCCCACCCACCTCACATCTATGATGTTGCTGTTCTGAAAGGAGAAGCCCAGCACGACAGAGACAGATGCTGAGTAAAACAAACTGCTGCACTAAGGAGATTTGGGGGTTTTTGTTCTCCCTTTGTGGTACTTTAGAAAGCAAAAGTGTTATTTACCCATCTGGGAGAAAGCTTTAGGCTGTGGTGCCTGTAATACTGCTGGACGTAGCACACTGCGCTGCTGCTCCTTCGGCTTCTGGCTGGGGAGACCTGCAAGTACATAGGATTTTCAACAGCTATAAAGCTTTAAAGTTGAAAAACTCAGCTTCAGCTCATCTCTTCTGTAACCGCTTCCAACACAGCACACAATGGAAAAGCAGACATTTAAAAAGCTTCCTCCTCCTCCTGTCCCATCTCTCACTCAAAATAGAATTAGTCCCAAGTAGAGAAGACAACTTCCTAGCCTTAAAAAACCCACTTCAATATATATTCTCTTACCTTATCCAGGAAAGCACAGAAGAGAGTTTATGACTAACTCAGAAATACAAGCCAAAACGTAAGGGAAGTGAACAGTACACAAGCAATCCTATTTATGCACTGACACATTATTCAAGTACACATTCGAGTCTCCTTCTCTCCTCCTAATGAAGAGACTTCCAGGTATTGGTGCAGGGAGCCCAGCACTACTCTAAGGATTGAATCAAAGCACACTAAGCTCTGACACGTTTCAGAAGTGCAGTCCTGACCCAAGCCAAAGTCTGGCCGTGTCTGTGCACGTTACACAGTGGATATAGGCATAACCACTGTGGAGAATGGAAGACTTTTCTGCCTTCCACTTACAGCAGCAGTTTGAGGAAACTCCTAAACACGTGAAATGCTTGAACTGGTTTCTTTGTACTGCTGCAGAACAGACTGAACTCACCTGCACTGGGGGCCTGACCATGGATAAGGATTGGGGGCTTCAGCCGGAATCCACTGCTCTTTTCCTCTGGAAGCAAAATACAAACCCAAAAGGCCATAGCTGTAGCACACTACATACACTGCAAGTCACAATTCTTCATGTTTTCCTCACTCGAATAACATACAAGCTTTATAAAAATCCAAAGTCATTAAGAGATTGCCAAAGAATCAATTCCCTTCTTCCAAAAGAAGTCTGGATTTCCAGGAATCATCACAGCAAATGCACAAAGACAGAAACACAAATCGCTGCAATAAAACCCCCTCCAAACTGGTTTTTCAGTAGAAACCTGAAACAGATCCTTTTCACAAGAGAAATGGAGTTCTTTGTGTGAAGGAATTAATAGAGGTAATAGAAGTTCTAAGCGAGAATCAAACTGAAGAAAGAACCAACACCGTGACGGAACATGACAGCTGCTAATAAGCACCCAACTGGTAATTATCATCAACTTAGTTACACTTAATAGGTAATATTAATTTCTCGTCATTCCATTCACTCTTACAGTATAAAGGGAAATGAAATTCCTTTGTTTGCACCCACTACATTTAAAGCTTTTTAGATAAAAACCCAAAATCTCAAGAAATAATATTCATAAACCCACAGCTATTACAAAACGAGTTCCCAAGAACTTACAAGGTGTGATTATAAATGTTTTCTCCTATGGGCATAATGGCTGTGCTCAACACCTTCCCACCTTATTCTCCTGCCATTTAAGCACAAGATAACAACGTGCTGAACAGGACAACAAGAAACCTAGGGAGGAGCTTTGGACAAGCGCCTGGAGGGACAGGTCAAGGGGAACGGCTTTAACCTGCCAGAGGGGAGACTGAGATGAGCTCTTAGGCAGAAGCTCTTCCCTGGGAGGGTGC
>WYDI02009982.1:0-41267 GCA_009867235.2 Psittacus erithacus
TTATTATTATTGGTGGTAGCAGTAGTGATTTGTGTTATACCTTAGTTACTGGACTGTTCTTGTCTCAACCTGTGGGAATTGTGTTCTTTCGATTCTCCTCCCCATCCCTCCGGGAGCTGAGGGAGGAAGAGGGGGAGTGAGTGAGAGGCTGCATGGCAGGGTTTAAACCATGTCACTTTTCTATTGTCAGGAAAATGTATTTGAAAACATTGAAATATACTTAGCAGTCTGGGAATCTGCAAAAGGTGTATTTTACCATTTTGTGTTATATTGCATAGAGCTTTGTCTCTAAGTACCTTAGATTTTTGTTTTATTTTTAGGAAAAAGAACGGGAAAGGGAAGCTGAGCTACAGGAGAAGAAAACAAGATCAGAGATCATCTTTAAGGAATGGCTACATAATGCTAGAAATAAACCACGCCCCATTTTAAACGGTTATGGCTTTGCATGTGGGAAGACTACAGGTTTGTACTTCTACACGCATGTAGTGACTTAGGTTTGTGGTTCCTTCCATAAGCTTTTAATGTAAAATGAAGCCCATTTAAGATTTTCTTCCAATATCTAATTTTGACACACAGGAATGAATATCTCATATGGTGTAAATCAGAAAAGCTTCTACTCTGAGGCCCTTTGTGCATTCTTGTAGCCCTTCATGCTATTTGGGATGAAAATTACATTGTTTGAGAGAATAATGTGGCGTGCCAAATGATAACTGATTTTGATCTCATTTTTCTTATCTGGAATAAGAATCACTAAAACCAGTTACCAGTTCCTATAAAGCAAAAAAGTTACGTTAGAATCCTGATAAAGTTAGTGTTTGTTACAGATGGTGTGTGCCACCTTCGCACACCTGAATCCTCTTAGAAAGAAGTGGTTTTTTGAGCTGGAAAAGTTAATAAGAGACTAACTAAAGTCCTGTCTGAAAAAGAAGAGTTGGGAATCAGCCTGCATTCTTAGCTAGGATTTCCTTTCCATTTGGCTTTACACCTGGATCATACCTTCTTGCCTTCTCTAACCCTATTCCTTTTTTGTTTGAAAGAGAAGTGTTAAAGAGAATGCTGTTGATAGTGGGGTGTTTTGTGAGTCTCACTTTATTTAGTACTTTCTGTCATCCCACATGGTACAAAAGCAGAATAGCAGTACGAAATAGAATTGCATTTTGTGTTTGTGTGCTTAATTAATGCTTAAAACACATATATATACTTTTGTCTATTTTTTCTTAGAATTAAAATAATTGCTATTATTCAAATTGTCAACAGAAAATATTTTGGGATCTAAATTACAGCCTCTGAATGTTTAAGAAAAATGTGTCAAGCAGGTGAAATTCTTTTGCTTCCATATGTTTATAAATGGTGATATACCTTGTCCTCATGTTTTGTTTGAACCTTTGTTACTTTCCCACAGCTGCAATCACTTAAGTGATTTCTGAAATATTGTTCTCTACTCGATTATGTTCATGCAATAGAATGTGTTACAGACAACCATGATGTATGCACTGAAGTTCCACTACAAACAAATGACTGATGGGAAACATGTTTCTTCTGTTTCATTTCATGTTTTCTCATACTGCTTTATGGACCCTGAGTTATTCATTGCAGGTTATTAATGTGTACTTAGAAAAATAGTGGGTTTTTTCTCCTCAATAAAATGAAGAATAACAGTTAAGAAAAGATGGAAAAGTATGTGAGCTTTGCATATGTGGTGGCAGGAAGTTTTATTTATAAATGCTTTGAAGTAATGCAGAGTAGCTAAGTCATAGACATTTAAAGCTTATACACAAAGGATTAAGCGTTATGAATGTTAAGCTTCCAACCTGCTTATTATTTTAAATAGAGATGAAGAATATGCCAGTTATTGGTAAAAAAAGGAAAAACATTTAAATTGTATGATGTGCTTATGCTGTCTTCCTCTGCAGATGCTGTTGAATTTTTTAGTCCAGATGATTATTATAACTGCTTGCACTGTAAAGCTTGTAGTGTAAATAATCTTTTTTAGTTACATGTGTTTTCTGAACATTTTAGGGTGTGCTGATGGGAATTTGTATCCAGTTCCAGCATATTGTAATCCTATTCCTTGGAAACCTGTACATGTGCCTCCTCCAAAGGAAGACAGTGTTCTTACAATGAAGAAGAGACCTGTGTCTTGTCAGTCATGTGTGTCTTTGCCTATACTAAGTTATAAGCCCAAGGACAAAGCCTGCATTAGATCCTTGACCGGAAAACAGCTGTAATACAGAAAACAAAACTGTTCTTATGATCTTGAGTGAACCGAGCCAGAAATATTAGTAAAAACAAAAAACACACACACACAAAAGAAACCCAAGAAACAAAACCCAAAAACAAACAAACAAAACAAACCACAAACAAAAAAAACACCCCGAAAAAAAGGAAAAAAACCCACCAAGCTCTCAAACAAAAATGAAAAAAAACCAACCCCAAACCAAAAGAATTCATATTTAGCCAATTGTAATGGGACTGTAGATTCATACCAATAAAATGCATGGGATTGTTTTTTCCTTTCCTCTTTTGCTGTTGAATGAGTTCTTTTGTCTATGTGACTGTTCTTTGGGGCACCAATATTACTGGGTTATTTTAAAGGTGCTAATTAAAACAGACTTTAAAGCAATTCTTGGCTTAATCCTGAAGAAATTCAAGACCTGTCTGCAGTTGCAGGGCTATGATGTAATTGGGATTGCAGAGATGTAGTGGGATAGCTTACACGCTGGAGTGCTGCAGTGGATGGCTGGCAGGGAAATTAAGACAAATGTGGGCCCACTGACAGATGGGCAGGGGCTTGGTGAAAATGGGCACAGAAAAGGCTGAGATACTCAATACCTTCTTCACTTTTTTCCTGGCAATCTGCTGATTGACTTCAGAAATATCAGGTCCCAGAGTCCAGTGGGAAAAACGAGCAAGGAAGACAACTTTGGTGTTGAGGAGGATCAGTTTACAAAATATCTGAACAAGCTGGATATGTAAGGATCTCTGGGATCTGATGGGGTGCACCTGTGAATGTTGAGGGAGGTGGCAAATATTGTAAGGGTACTCCAAGTTACCTTTGAGAGGTCACGATGATCAGGAGAAAATCCTGAGGACTAGAAGAAAGCAAATGTTCATTCTCTCTTCAAGAAGGGCAAGAAGGTACATCTGGAGAGCTGCAGGCCAGCCAGCCTTACCTCAGTCCCCTAGAAAGGTGGTGGATGTGGCAAAGGTGGCCAACAGCCTCCTGGGCTGCATAAGAGCGAATATTGGTCCTCAAGTTGAGGGAAATGGGCCTTCCCCTGTACTTGGCACTGGTTAAGACCACATCTGGCATCCTATTCCCATCCTGGGCACCCCAAAAGCCTCGTGGACATATTAGAGCAAGCTCAGTGAAGGGCCACAAAGATGACTAAGGAATCAGAGCATTTGACAGAAAAAAATTGAAATCAGAAATCAGAAATTGAAATCAGAAGCTGAGAGAGTTGGGAATGTTCAATGTGGAGAGAAAACTCAGAGGAGATCTTACCAATGTCTGTAAATACCTGATGTGTGGATAAAGCAAACCATTCTCTATAGTGCCTAGTCACAGAAGAAGAGGTAATGGGCACAAATTATAATACAGTAAATTCCATTTAAACCTGAGATAGAAATTTTTAAAGTGACAGTGATCAAACCCTGGACCAGGTCGCCCAGAGTTACTGTCTTTGGAGACACTCTAGAGGATCCAGCTATAGATGACCCAGTTTTAAAAAAGGGAGCTGGACTAGACAATTTCCAGAGGTCCTTTCCAATCTCAGCAGTGCTATGATTAATGTATGAAGGAGAAAGCAGAAAGAAATAAGGCTTTGTCCCTGGTATCATAGTTGTATCACTTTAAGAAATCTGTTATTATCCTTTAAAAAGTATATTACCTTTTATAAAATTTAAATGGTTGCAAAAACAAAAACCCACAACCCAACAAACCACCAACCACTAAGGCACATTCTGGCCTGTAAGTACTCTGATATATTGGTTCTGCTTTGAATGTTAATAATGTAAATTTCTTCAGGGCAAATAGTGAAAAATGCTAAATTATCTCATGTCAATTTTCTACTTAAACTGTTACTTCTACCTTTACTTTGAGTGAATCAGTTTATGCAATATGCTTGTGTCTGTTCTTGCAGATAATGCCAAATGCTAACAAGACTGCAGCATCTTACAGTACTTCATGCTAATAGATGATTTGGTTTCTGTTTGTCAGTAATTTATGGTATTGAATTAGTGTCAAGTGTCACGTATTTATGCTTTCACAAAGTACTTCACATTCACCTGTTGTTAAAGCAGTGCAAAGGACACTAAGCAATTGAGTTTAATTTTTCTTTTTTCACTGTAAAGTCATGAAATATTCTTCATCAGAACAAAAAGAAAGAAAAGCATTTAAAAGAGCAATGTATTAATCTTCATTAAGTCTATTATTTTACTATAATAGTGGCTAAAAATAACTAAAATTGGGACCTCTGTGTACTACAGATTTAAATACAAGTGGAAGCCTATTTTAATACTTGAAGGTAAGTCATTTAAGCTGACAAAATAAGCAAAAGCTAGTATGAGAATACCAGTATATTCATCAATTTAGCTCATATGGTGGATGCACAAGCTGATTTGATGTATTTAATTTCTACTGTCACCAAATTATCTAGGCTCACAGTGTCCATGGTGGGTCTTTTCATGTTACTTCTATAACAATGTGTAAATCAAGTGCCAAACATTTATGAATATGTAATATACAACATGGGTTATCATTATATTAGTTGATGAATGTCTGTTAAGAGTACCTGCCTTGCTGCAGCCTAATAAACTGTTTATTTTTAATGCTGTGTTTTTTTAACAGCTTACTTTCCTATTTATTCTAATACATAAATAAAGACACCTAACTCAGGTTTTATGAAAGGCATTAAAAAATCCTAGCAAGACCACTGCCATGATTTATTAGAATGTTCTCTTAATGCTGTTTACAGATTATTTCCATATTCTAAAGTATATGAAGCCTTTGGTTCACTAAAGTTTGTTCATTTTGTTGTTTGTTTGTTTTGTTTTGTTTTGTTTTGTTTTTTAAAGGCAGAAAGTAATTTTAGTGGCTCATGCACTATTCTCTTCTATGTGATTATTCAGCATTAATTTTACTATGCACACTTAGGAGATGTCTGGACTCCATAAAATATGCTGAGAGTCAAACTGTGTTTCTTTTAAGTAGGAGAACGTAGCCTTCACAGAATAAGTTTGCACGTTATCTTCAGGCTGTAGAACTCCATGCCTGGATTTTTCTATAAGGACCTCCACAGAGGATTGGTATGAAACTAGCAGATTAATGGATTAGTTGTTAATCTATCCATCTGATCTTGCCATGTGGAGGTGTCCTATGAAAGTCAGAAGTTTGACAGTTATGTAAGCTTCCTGAAGCTCATTAGTGTTTAGATAAAGGAACACCATTTTACTGTAAGGTAAATTTTTTTGGGGGGGATAGCTTACAAGGTTTTTTGTGACTCTGGTTTAGTGGAAAAGCCATATACTATCATGTTAGTATTTTATATAGTAAGTTTTTTCAAATAGTATGTGGCCACCAGTAGGGTGTGTTGATGTAATTATCTCGGTGTATGTTTATGACTTTGTATTTGTTTTAGCATTTATTTACTTGTAGTGACATAAAATGGCCTGTCGTGTGAAGACAGGCATTGATAACATTTATATTAAGTATGAAAGAATCTGTGGCTCGATTCTGCTTTAAGACATTGCTGACAACATTTCTGTTGGCTTGAACAGTGGCAAATGGCAATTTAACAAGGGTTCCTATGCTATCCCAAATAGAGTTGCCCTTCAGAATTGCATGTATGCACTCAGGGTGAAGAACTAAACATATCTTAAATGTGAATTTGGATCGGGAATGGGAATATAGCAGTAAACGTTGAAATCTCGTAGGTTTCTTTCAGATGGCTCAGCCAGAAGAATCAGAGTGCTTCCTTCAGAAATTTTAGAAATTACTAATAAATATCTAAAGCCATTATTCTTTTTTTCTCCCAGTCAGAGATGGTGTTATTTTTTCTCCACCAAATTTTCTGTGAAAGGTTTATCTTATCTTCAGAATTAGAACAGAATTTTATTTGGAGACAGCTAGCTTTAAGTGGACTTACAACCCCTAAAATAGCAGCTTTAAGATGAAGCTTGCTGTAGCTTATCCATAGTATTGTACACGCAGTTCTGTCCTAACTAAATTACAAATAAGGTAGGTTTCTCCTGCCTTAGCAGGAGAGCTCATGAGCGTACATATTGGCTCCGATTCAATCAACATAATGATTTTGTTGAGCTAAAAGGAGAAATACTGTTTGGATTTTTTCCAACAGGATATCAGCCACACAATAAAATGGTCTGGCCTTATAGTGTAATTTAAGCTTGTATGATACAGAAAGCTAGAATTTCATGCTGTTGTGGCGAATAATTGTCACCATTCTTTTTCAGATGTCAGAAGGATAAAATCTTAACACTTTGTTGTAGCTTAAACAGCGTTCTGTAGTCTTTTATTAAGTGCTCTCCTGGATTATCCTGCTCATGAAATTTCACAGTAGATCAAGTTGCAGAATCTCAAATTACTCACTAGAAGTAATCTAAGGTCTTGATGTCCATGCTGCTAAAATAATACGAGACTCAACCTCAGTGTATTTTGTGCCCTTGTGTTTTGCAAAACTTCTGGTTGTAAGATTTCATAGGACACTTCAAAATCCTGACTGTTGCATCCTTCTTCTAGGATTCACTGTCTTTCCTCCTCTCCATCTGCCAGTCATAAATAGATTGCCATGTTTAACCTCACTGTGAAAGATTACGTCTCCTACAAGCTTTTACTGGTTTTGAAAATTACTGTGTAGGTGCTCTGTAAAGTATCATGACTTTCAATAATTCACACAGATGTTTCAGGGTTGAAAATCTACAAGCAGTAAAGTGGGCCAAAAGAAGTCTTAAAAGAGCATATGATGAGTAAGAGGTCATTATTATTTGTAGGCAGCATTTCATTCTTAGGAAGTAGCCCAGTTAATGTAACATAATGTAATTTCACTGCTGGGAGTTCTGTTACTGGTTTGGTGTGGAGTCTAGTCTTCACCCAAACCCAGTAATGGCATGAAATTCTAATAATGTCATTGTGGGTGTAGTATTTACTTATAAAAATGATTTCTTAATTTATCATTTTGAAAACCAGATTGAAGAACAGTCAGTAGTCCTGATATAATTTTCATTGGGAGATTTTTATGAGTAAATATGGCAGATCTCACACTTCATTGACGTGGTCAGAAGGTGAGGGTTCCACACTGCTGTCTCCTGGGCAACATCATGAGCTGTGTTTAACTCAGTAACCAAAAGGAAACCTGAGCACCCTGATCTAGTAAAGCATATAAACACTTGATTAACTTGAAATGTGTTAGGGAGATCATTGATAAAGCAAGGCTAAAGCAGTCATGCTTCCCTGGATTTGAGGCTCAGGACCTAAAGCTTATTCAGTTAGCATAGCCTCCATTTCATATAGAACATTATGTCCATGTTTTTACATGTGTAGCTCATTTTATAATGACCTATTAGGCAATTCTCTAAAACTGTAGTTAAATGAGAGTACATTTTTGCAAAATGTGAAGGCTTATTCTTATATCTGGACTTAAATGTTTGCTTGGTTTAACTTAGTTACTCAAGCAGGGATTGCAAATGTTTAATTCAAATTTGAATTTGAATTTACGGAAAGCTGGCAGAGTGGGTGATTTGAAAAGAAATATGCTTGAAGTTCTTCATACCAAAATCTATTGAGCTATGCTGTGACCAGATGCAAGGGTGTATTCATTTATGTTAATGAAATTGTTACAGAGGACTCAGTCTTTCATTTATTTTACTGAAGTTGCAACTGAAATGATTTCAATAGTATTAGTGCTGAACAATGATAAGTGGTTAGACCTGGTAAATAAATAACATTATAGGTGATTTTGTGTATAGGTTCTGTGGAAGACGGGTCTCTGACTTTCACAGGTAATTGGTTTCAACATGCGAGGTTGTGTGTTTTGGGATCAAGATAACAAGCTGTTGATAAGTAACCCAGAAATGTCAAAATGTTAATAGATGCTAGAATGTTTTCTCCATAACTACTATGACTAAACCAGAATATTCCTACAAGTTTTATTATACAATGCCACCATGCATGGTTGTACAGGTATGGAACCCATAATGTATAGGTCCTTTTTGCTAAGATGTTGATCAGGGCAAGGAGAAAGCTTTTTAATTCCCCCTTTGCACTGACATGTGTGCATCCATCTTTAAATAAGTTACTGAAAGCTATGTAGAATATTTGTCAGTATCCAGGAGGAAAGCAAGATGACTGTCATGCCTAAGTTCAAAGAGCCCTTCAAAGATACCGATAAATCCACACTTCAGCCTTCGCTAACAAAATTGTGATTAAATTATAAGGAATGGGTCCCATGAATTCCTGTGTTGTTCTTGCTAAGCGAATGCACTAGTGTAGAGGGCTAACATCAGTGGTTTTATTTCCACTGTTCACAAGTGATTTCTTTCTCTGTTAGGATGTCTGTTCTGTTGAGCATAGCTGACAGAGCGTGGAGTTAGGCAGTGACAAATGTATAAAAGGACATGTTGGTAAAAAAAAATTTCCATACCATGTGTAACTGCCAGGGATGTGGGAAACAAGGATGAAAGGCAGATGGCAACTGAGGCTGCAGCTGTGAATTGCCAGAATGTGGTACCTATGTTGCACTATTTATTTCACGAGATAGGAATGTATGCAGTGTTCAACTGGAGCAAGTGAGTTATTGTGCTCATTCAACACTTTTTCTGTGCCACCCTATATGTCAGAGGTGTATCAAGCTAAGTGTGAATGGCAACCACGTGAAGTACCTTCACCAGTAGAATCTGGACAGTGTGATATTAAGCTAAATGCCAAAGTTGTTGCATTTATATAGAGTTGAACATTAAAGCTATTGGCTAGTGCTTGTTTATAATGTTCCAGGCTATTGCAGCTGACAAAAACTGTATGAAACTTCCTTGTTTCCTTCAATCTGTCTGTACTTCAACCTCAGATGGCTTTCCAGACTTCTCATTGTTTCATATCCATATTCTCATACTGCTCAGAAGGGAAAATGAGAGGTTAAATCAGTTTAAATGTACCAGATTCTTGGTGTAGGGAAAGTTGGTAATACGACCCCAGTGAATTTGGCAAGGAAAGTATTCTCATACTGGTTTAATCTGCTAATAACAGAAAAAACTACAGGAACTATAATTTGAAGAAACTCTGAGATCCAGGTGCTGCTTCTGTTTTTTAATCCTTCTGGGTCTTGGTGGTTTTTTTTGATTGGGTTTTTTTTTTGGCCAAAGTTGTTCTTGAACTATATCTAAAATCCATGCTTTAATACTGACTGCGGAGCTATTTTCACATCCATATTGGTTAAACCGAACAGCTTTGAAAATTGGTAAGATTTTATATAATCTCGTGAATGTAGAGGATGTGCTGATCATGTGTCATGAGATTCCAACATAAATCTGTGAAGAAACCTCCCTACTTTTTCTGTTATTTCAGGTGGTCTGGATGTGTTGCTCATACACTAAAATTGTTTGGGTTCTTCTAAAGCTGCTTCAGAGGTATAATATTTCAGGATTAAAATGCTTAAACAGGAGTAAGGGAACTAGGTTTCAGCAGTATGCCTTTTAAAATTACTGAACAGTGTCATTGCAATTTACTGTTAAGCCTTTGATACTTTTAAAACATAATCTTGTAAAGCAGTTGAAATGGTTGGTATAGTCACTTAAAATATTAATCTACTTCATGCCTAGTTCAGTGTTTTGAATGGTGATTTACTGTTAATTTGCTGTCCTTGCCAATAAAGCTACAGAATTTGACCTAACACATTGCTGTTGAAACGGTTATGTTTTTTATAAAGTAACTTAAAAGTAATAATGATTTAGATCTACTGGCCTAGAAAATAGGTTATGTGAGTTTCTGTCTTTGGTTCTCTGATTCATGAGCTTTTATTTATATATGCAAAGTAAAATTCTTGTATCAGAAGGGAGTAAACATCTCCAGGTCATATATTCTTATTTGGCCACTAGGTTACTCACCTGAATACCCATGGGAGGAATGAAGGGAAATCACTTGTAAGTGTTAACTATTAGAAAATAAAGTGTTTTGATTTTTTTTCTAGAAGTTTTGTGAAAAATCTTCTTTAATAGTCTTATGTTTTATTTATAGTAATAAAAAAATGTTGTGTCTCAAAAGTTACTATTGAGTGAACAGTATTTTAGACTTTTGATCTTGATAAGAACAGTTTCAGCTTGGGTTTGGATGCTTTGGATTTGAATGATATTTTGGGGAAAGGACTGAGGTGGTGAAATATAGCTCCTTTTCTGATGCTAAAATCCTTAGTATTTTTACAATTGTGTCCCTTAGCATATAAGTTACTATTAAGGTTTTGCTGTACACGGCTGGTTGGCAGGATACAAATGCATGGATGATGACTCGGTGGTGCACTGCAACTCATGTTTCCCTCTGGGATCAACATGATCCAACAGAGAAGCTAGCTAGGAAGAGAAATAGGATTAATAAACATTTTGACTTTATTTGTAATACAAATATTGCAGTACTGTGCTGTTGTTTCCTTTTAATTTTGCACATATTCCATTGTAAATTATGTTTAAGTCCTATATAAAAAAGTGTTCGCAATCTAGACATTCTAGGCCAAATCACTGGTAAACAAACGATACCTCGCAAGCTAATGATACAATCTACAAAGCGTATCCAGGGCCTGGTTTGTTTTGTTCTTCCTTCTAATACTATGAAGTATTTTTGTTCTGTTTTATCTTGGGACTTTTTCAAGAGTAGAAACATGTATGAAATTATATTTTTTATTTGCATAAATATTTGAAATGTACTTCTCTTGGAGTCTTAATATATATAATATGTATATATATATATGAAAAACATTTGGCTAAGTTTTAGTGTTGCTTTGGTTTCTTAACGCAAAAGGGAAGCAAAGTGAATAATCATAGGCTTTTGAATCATGGTCTCAAAAAGTAATTCTTGTCTAGCTGTGTATAGTTTGTAGAATTGCACAGCATACTCTTTAATTAACATTGAGACAATATATAGTGGGTAAAGAATGCTGTCTTGTGATGAAATCAAAGAATTCAATTTAAAGCTTCTGAGTTAGATATCTGACTCTGACTCTTTGTTAGATCTAGGACAAGCTATGTAAGTTCTCGCTGCCAAAGTCAGAGCATGTCTGAAAGCTACTAGCTTTCATAAATTAACACTTTTGATTGCCAGGTAAAAACACACATATGAAATAGAGCGTAGGAGGCTCAGTTACACAGAATAGCTGAGTGATAAGGGAGACTTTAAATTGTCTGGCTTTTTTCTAATGGCTAGCATGCACAGTATTACTTTAACTGCCCTGGTGATCCATTGCTATAAGAGGTACTGTCTCAAACAGATGCAATTAAATATTATCTAGAAACCAGATCACTACATATTTTCCATGACTTTGTTTTAATTTTGTTTCTATATTTGCTTCCACGTTGTTGTTCTTGATTATGAGTTAAAGGCACACTCCACTAGGCAACTAAATTCACTTTGGCAATATGAATTTTTTAAAAAGCTAAAAAATATAATAAAAGCTTACTAGTAGAGTGCAGGCCAAGCTTGAAGAATGTCTGGGGCTAACATTACAAGCCAGAAGAGCTTGCCTTTTCAAAAAAAAAAAAAAGAAAAAACTGTGGCTATAAAGGAAATTGTGCCCAATTGTAATGTCCCACACCACACAAAAAGGTATTATGTACAGAGTAGTTATTTCTGAGTAAAAGCCTTCCCCTCTTTTACCAGTTCTAAAACATGGTAACTTTTCTACACTTTAAGTCCACCCCAAATCCCTTTGGTAGTTTTTTAGGGGAATCAAAAACAAAAACCACAAGGCAAAAAAGCAACAACCACTGAACCAATCCCATATGAAACCTTGACTCACTGCAGCCTGAGGCACAGTTTAGAATCCAGGTTTTTGGAAAGACAAGTTCTTCCTGTTGCTGGAGAAGGGAGAGGAGGGATGAAAGTCTGTGTCATGGATTTCAAATGTGACTTGATTTGCAACATCACGAATTGTTTGCAGTGCTGTCAAGAGTGGTTTTAAGTGCTGGGTTGGTTTGTTTTTTCCTTAGGTTATCAGCTGTTGATATGTCTCAAAGTGGGTGAATTTTGAGAAGTAGCTCATCAGTTTAAATCTGAAAGACCTTTCCTAAAATTTCTCTCAAATAATTGGGAACAAAGGAAAAATATAAGTCACCTGGGTTCACTTTTACCTCACCTAACTTTAGACACCTACCTTGTAAACTACTCCCACTATATTCTTTTATATCAATGAATACATATTGGCATGCTCATAGTACAGTAATAGTCTTTGAGAAAGGCAAATTAAACTCTAGAAGTGTGCGTTTCTTTCCATTGTATGTAACTACTGTCTTGTAGGGTATCTAACCTGCTGGTCTCTGCTGCTTGGTCAATTTTATTCTCTCTGTGCCATTTCAGTCGACAGCTCTTGTAGCATTAGCTGTGTCTTGAGATAAACAGTGTCTGTTGTTACTGTCACTGTCACAACTTCATTCTGAGTCTTGTATTTTTTCACTGAAATCCTGCATTGAATGATAATCTCACTTTCATTTAAAGAAACCACCTCAAAGCACTATAAAAATGGAGAAAGCTTAGGCTTGTAATCTGTAATCTAATGCCCCAGTAATTTACTGAGAATCAACTTGTACTTTTTGTGCTTTTTGGTGAGCAACACTACTGTTCAATCTAAACTGAATTTCTATTTGTTTTAGTTCCAGTTTCTCCCAGAGAGAAGTTGCCCCTGTCCATTAGAGTTTAGCTGTTGCTGTGTCTCATGGCTAATTTCATTTCCACTGTCAGATGGAGAAAACTAAGAAGCAGGTCTTCGAAGTATAAAGATGTCATTTGACTGTATGTTTGAGTAGGTTTCTAGTGGCACGGAACAGTTGCTAGCAGCCTGTACATCCTCAGTCCTTACAAGGTTTCCAGCATTATGTTGAGCAGGACCCAACTGTGTCACAAATAAGTGAGCAGTATGGGTTGTGCGTGTGGTGCCTGGCAGCATTATTTGTTGCAAGAAAAGCAATGTAACAAAGAAAAGTAAAAAAATAATATTCCTATTGACTCTGTAAGATTGAACCCGGCAAATTTTCTGGGAGATGATTTTTGTAAAGAAACCTGTATGAGATTTCTGAAGCTTGTGCAGTTGTGATAATGATGAAGTAGTTAGCATATGATATGCATAAATTCTCAGTGTACAGGTTAGTAATGATATTGCAGTATTGAAAGTTGTGATATGTGAAAAAACAGAAGGGTTTTTATGAAACCTAATTGACCCCGTTAAAAAACAATAAAAATAAATATTCTCCAGCAGCAGTAAAATATCCAGTATATAACCCTTGACTTTGTGCTCACTATCACTAGGACTGATACTCACTGATCCTTCTAGGTTACCTAACTACCCATTTCCTAGTGCTTTGCAGCAGCTGTGTGAATACCTTTAAAAATCCTGACATGCTGCAACTAGTGAAATGATTGGAACTTTTTGAGAAACCCTGGTTTAGGAGCCTCTGGCCAGATTGTGGTAGAAGAGGTTTGTCAAAAGTAATTTGGTATGTAACCATAACTAATGATGGAATCCTAATCAATGTGAAGAAGAAACTCTCATAGATAACTGAAGTCAGTATGAACTCAAGCTTGATAGGATTCCCTTTTTTTTCAATCCAGTATTTTCTCACAACATCACAAAAAGCAAAGTTCACATACAAAAATCCCCTGAAAATACCAGGTCAAATGTAAGCAATTAAACTTAGACAGTTAAAACCTAAGCACTTTAGGAGGTCAAGGATGTCTGACCCAGCAAAAAGGCCTGCCAATATGTAATGTGAGAGGTCTGTCTCCATTTCGGTACAGCACTGCATAAAATGTAGGAGTAAGGACTGTGAGGGGTCTGTTTTCAAAAGTTGCTGACAAACAGAAATTCTCTCTAAGCTTTTCCTGCCCTACCAACATAGTCAGTCTCAAGCATTATTAATTGTAATAGTGTGGTTGGAAAATACTTACATTTTTTCTCAAGTTCTTGAAGGGAAAATATAAAAGGAATCCTGTTGTACTGCTCCTCTTTTAAAGAATATTTTTTCTTGCTGGAAGATAGGTAGGGAAACAAATAAAGATGTGGTATATATCCTTTATATGCTATTTATTGTGTATAAAGGTGAAGATGAATTTGCTTCAATTTAAAAAGAAAAAAAGAATTGGTAAAGAAAATGACATGAATAAGAGAATCTGGCCTGATTTCCAATTTAAAGGAATTGGAAAGTTTCTCGTCATTACCTACCCTTGCAATTTATAGTGAACTTATTACAAGACTTCTGTGGTTTTTTTTTTTTTAGCCTCCACTTTTGGTTATGGTTATTTGGTAATTTTGACTTCGATTTGAAAGAGTACATTTCTTTCAAATTTCTGTTTCTCAAATGTGATTCGTGTGTTGGTGTTAGTTTTCTCCTACGTACCCTTCTACTCATGGTTTCCTGGCAGAAAACCAGGGGTTCTGCTCTCTGAACTAATTTGATTACTTGTTATTTTATGAGGCCCAAGAAGCAGCTCTGATGTATTTGAAGCTGTTGATGGTAAATTGCTTGGACTGTTTTTGCCAAGCTCATAGGGGAAATAATTAGCTTGATGTTTTTATTGGCTCAGAAATTAAGTCATTGCAGGATTTTGTCATACTTTTTTATGTCAGTACAGTTGTGGAAAACTTGTATTTCCTTTAAAAAGAAGGAAGGGTTCAGACATCCTGTGCCATGTGCTTCATCACTTTTTCTGAATTTTAATTTAAATAAATGTGGTCTACAGTGATAAATCTGTCAGGTGTCTATCTAATGGGTAGGACATAATGTGTTATCAGCAAAAATGGTAAACGTTAGTTCTCTTGAGTTCTTACCAGGTCTTTGCTAAAGCAGAAACCTGATAAAAGACCCAAGCATTGCAAAGCCCCCAAGATAAGGAAAATTACTGGATAAAACTTGAAATAACACTCAGCAACATAGATTAAAGGATTTGTCTCTGCCATTTTAGGGGAAGAGGGACTGGCAGTTGCAAAAGCACGAGCTGGGGTATGCCATTCGTAGTGGAACTTGAGTTTTTCCTTTCGTTGCTGGGAGTGGAATGCAGTGCATGGATACAGTCAGATATCAGAGATGCCCCACAGGTAGATTTTGATGGAGCATCTCTCCATTCATTTCCTTTCCTGGGTACTTTCAGAATTGTAAATGTACAGTGAAACAAATCATAGAGTAATGATACTTCTCTAGCAATGATCCCGTAGGCTTCTTGTATCTAATAAACCCCACACTGTTTAGGTTACATAATGTAATTTTATTTGCAATATATTTTTCACTCACTAGATGTCTTGGTGGTCTGTAATGTTCTGGATATGGTATGATTCTTGGTAAACCAAGCTTTGAAAAAAAACCCGAGACATAACTGAATTATTGGAAGTTTTTGGAATCATACTTGTTAGCACAAGTCTCACTCATTTGAGAACATTTTCTGGATTTTAGTATCTAGAATATGTATTTCTCATTGCCTGCTGTGACATGAGGTTAGGATTACACAACTATACCATATAGCACCAGTTTTGGTTTTTAAGAAGGATTTGGTACATTTTCAATCTGAAAACAATTCTGTCAACCAAACAATCCTTGTGTCAATGAAAGGTCTGCAATGTTTGTCCAGTTCTTAATCCAGAAGAAAATTAACATTAGCCTTAGTTTTTTATAATATGTAATTGTTCAACTTGGTTTAAATGATAAAAAGACTGCAAAGCAAATAAATCAAAGAATATGTTAGCTAATCAGTGCATTAGGCAAATGGCAAGGAGTCTGGCTCAAAAGGCATTTTAAATCTATTCCGTTTAGATGGAAATGCTGATAGAAATGAGTGGGATTTTTCTTTTATCTAACTGAACTCTAGGTCCTGATGTACCTCTAGGTTCACTTGTTGGAAGCTTATTCTCAACTACTTTCAAAAGCAAGTGTTTCATCTTTAGGACACAGCACGTTTCATTCCTTCCAGGCCTTCTGTCATGGAGTTGACTTCTTAACCCCCTAACCATTATTATTTGTTTTTTAATCTCTTAATTCTCCTCAAATTAAGTTTTGATAGCACAGGCAGGTTATGGGAAGGTAAGGGAAGATGAGGACTTACCTTTTCTCCTTGTATTGCCAGACCAATATAAGGAAGGGGTACGACAATTAATGTACAGTCAGTCATGAGATATGAACTAGTTTGGCATGGGTTTAACTACGTATATAACTAATACAACTATGGGTTTCCTTTTGATTTATTGAGGAAGGTACTGTGCTTCTTGGAGACATTATATATAAATTTTTATGTTGTAATATGTGCTTTCAACAAAACCTTCCCAGACTTCTTCAGACTAAGGGCACAACTCTTCAACATTGCACGAGGTTCCTTTTCATTGCTTTCATAAATCTCAGTCTGTGTTTTAATCTAACAAAGGCAGACAAGGAGCTGATATTTAATTAAATTTTCAGATGACTGATTTTTGTGAAATATTTTGTAAGATATTGTGGAAAGAGTGAACTGTTATGGAAAGCAAGAATTTGACCTTACTGTTCTTTATCATACTGAATATTTACAATTGAAAGTATTAAAAAAATAACTAATCTACACATTTTAAAGAGGTTCCAAAAATTAAAAGCAACTGAGCAAAGTAGTTCAATAGCTGGCAAAGAATCTGGCTGTATTTTCCAAAGTATATCTCACATATATGATACACATGTGAAATATGAGAACCTGTATTCTATGCATTAGATCTATGTGATTAAGATAAAATGTCACATTCCACATTTAAGTTTTTACATGTGTCATTAGATTACAAATGTTCATGCTCCAGCTTGTCAAAATACATTAACATAGTTGTTATTAGTTCACCCTGGTTTTAAAATGTAAAATTCTCATCTTGCACTGGCATCATTTGGAAGGATGCTCGCTATCTCTAAGAATGAAAGCCATGCTGTGGAGTTAGGTACCTTAGCTCTGGTGCACACGTTCAGGTAGCAGAGGATAGGAGACTCTAATGTCACTCGGATTTTTAGGGTTAGATGATGCCCTGCAGCGTCCTCTGCTAGTGTAGCTGTATGGTGGAGCTCCCTGGAAGAGCTCAATGGTTGTGAAGCTCAGAAAACCCAGGTTGATGGAAACTTTTGGAAATGTTCTCTGGGTGCTTGTTTACTTGGCAGAACAAGCAAGAGGGAGCTACGAACATGTAGTACTTTTTTGTGCTCCCCAAATTCTTGGGATGCTGTCAGCTCTCAGCATTTCTTGTGGCTTGCTTTGGGCTTTTCTCACTCTCTTTTCCAAATGTTGTCATGAGCTAGTTACAAAAATCCATCAAACAGCATGCTATTACTAAGAAGATTAATTATCAGTGAAAGGAAGGTTTTTCATCTTTGACATCTATGCTGTCAGCACATCTTTATATTTGATATACAAAGAATTAACGTGCATTCCTGAGATCCAAGTACCTCAGCAAAAGAGAAATTTGTGTAAGAGACTGCAGAAATCTGTTCCGTCAGTTTGCATTATAGGGAAACCAGATGCTCTGCAATGGGCTCTTTCGTTGCAGTTCTTCGTTGAAGGCTCCCACTTGGGCCTGTTCTTGACAAGCTGATTAAAATGTTACAGGGAAAAGTAGCCTTGTTCTGGGTGCCTTGGGTCTGAACAGCCAGACAATTCTACCAATCTACGTAAAAACAGGCATACTAGTGGAACAAAAGAAAACCACCTGTGGAAGGAGAGGACTGAGATACTATTGTACATAGGAGCCAATATTATTGCAGCATAGTTTCTGTAATCACAAAGCTGTCTTCAAATACAGTTAATGAAGCCAGATGTTGACATAATATCGTGCATTTCTGCTCTGGGAAGTGCTGTATCTATTAGAAAAAAGCATAACTGTTGCCCAGTTTCAGGAGGTGTTTCTTGACCAGATTAAGCCTGAGTTGTCTTTACTTCCCTGACCCATCTTGTTTGTGACGCCCCATCCTGGAGAAGTATAAAGGTAGCATGTTTTGTTTGTTGATAAGGTATATTGTATGACTCTGATCCTCATTATTATTAATTTTTCATTCATAGGATACTGATATAATTAAGATTATTATGAAGAGTGGCACTATTATTTTTTGCCCTGTAGTACGTATGAAAGTATCAGATGAAAAGAGAAAAATTTTTCCAAATCTTCCTCTCTGTGATGGAAGACAGACAGATTTTTGAGACGGGAAACAAAGATTATTTTTAGAAAGAGGGCAAAGTATACAGAAGAAACAAAAACTTTTGCTGAAATCAGAAATTACAGCTTTTAAAATCTTGTGTTGATAACAATTCAAGTTCTGGACTAAGACCCTTTTGCTCAAGCTATGAATTAAACTTGAATGTTAAGAATTAAGGCTAAGCAGAACTGTCTTGTGTTATGCTTTGTACTTCATCAGGACTCAAAAGGGAGCAAATGATACAGCACAACGGAGCTATGTCATTTATGAAGATGAGGATGTTAATAGCAGTTCAGTTTCCTCTTCCTGTTTGTACAAGTTTTGGAGAATAGCTCCGTGGTTTGATGGAAGGGAAGAGAAGGCAGATGAAGAGATGTTTTTGGAAAGATCAGGATCATCCTTCATCTCATAGGACTGGGTAAGTGTCACAGCTGGAGGAGTTCTGTCTTGATCACATTAAATAATTGGACTTTCTAATATAATGATTGACTTCATAAGAAAGATATTGCAATAACTGTTCTTTTTTTTTTTTTTTTTGTTACAGAGTCAGATTTCTGCAAAATAACATTTTGCAGTGTTAATACCAAAAGCATTATGAACGCTGCCAGCAGAAGATACAGTTCAAGATGGTGGAACGGTAGATTGGTACTTTCATCATCTGGGGTCAGTCTGCTGTAAGTCCTTCCTGTAAGTCCGTCTTGTAACCTTCTTGTGTGAGTCACTGTTAGCTCTGTGTATTCATTTCTGTTGAGGCTGTAACAAACAGAGAAGAAAGAAATCAATGTTTTGTACAGGTGATACCGAAACACAAAACCAAAACATAGAAGCATCCCTGTTAACAGTTAGAAGTATCCAGTTTACTAATTTCCATGGATTTTAAATAAGGTCCTACAAAGAAGGTAGGTCTTTGTAGTGATCCTGATTTCTGAGACCTGTAGGAAGTCGTGGTTTATAGCTTTAATCCCTTCTCTACAGTTCAGTTTCAGTGGTCTCTGCTCATGCTTAGTGATTCTGGTCAGATGAAAGTTTGGATTCTGCCCAACAATATTTCTGGCAGGAGTTCACCTGAAGGACGTAGTACAATGAAGTATGACCCTGTGCCAAAATCAACTGTTGTAGCAGTTCATCCTCTGGTCACTCAACCCTATCTGTGTACAAGTGCTTCCATCTTTGTGCTTGAATTCTTCATGGATTAAGAGGCATTTGGCTGTTCTTCTTTCCTCTGTGATCTGGCTGCCACATATGTTATGGGCCACAGAAATGGTCAGAAGGCTGGAGCACCTCTTCTACGAGGACAAGCTGATAGAGTTGGGGTTGTTCAGCTTGGAGAAGAGAAGACTCTGGGAAGACCTTATTGTGGCTTTTCAGTACCTAAAAGGGGCCTATAAGAAAGATGAGGAGAGACTTTTTAGCAGGGACTGTTGCGATAGGATGAAGGGTGATGGTTTTAAACTAAAAGAGGGAAGATTTGGGCTGAATGTGAGGAAGAAATTCTTTACAACAAGGGTGGTAAAACACTGGCAGAAGTTGCCCAGAGAGGTGGTGGATGTGCCATCCCTGGAGACATTGAAGGCCAGGGCTGGATGTAGTTCTGAGCAACCTGGTCTAGTTGAAGATGACGCTGCTCATGACCTTTGAAGATTCTTTCCAACCCAAACTATTCTATGATTCTATAATCTCATCTTTACTGTCAAAATTTTTATTTCAGATAGCTACCTGTGATGCAGAGCAAGGCAAATTGCACACAGTATCTTTTACCTATTGATTTGCCCACCTCTGCCAGGCAGCTTCTGCTGCAAGTCCTGTAAGCAGAAGCATGGATATGCAGATATACATATACTCAAGATCTAGAAGGAGAGACAAAGCTATTTTACATAGTGCTTGTAATGTTTTTCTCTTTGTTCATATGAAACTTTTTCATGAAGTAGAGGTATGCTTAAAAAGAAAATGTTGTCTGTGTTGCTGCCAGCAGTAGAAGGACTTTCAACTAGAATGGGATCAGGATTTCATTGTATGTGTGTAGCATAAAGGCTGTAAGTAGCACAAGCAGTGCTATTTGGCAGCAAAGTTTACTCTTCTGACTGGGTGCCTGTCTGGAAGGCCAGGGGCCAAGTTTTCCCTGCAGGGAAGAAAGCGTGTCTGTGGATTGAGGAGTCTCTAACATAATCCTGTTCATTTACAATGAAAGTAGGACAATTGGTTGCCCTGAAAACAGGCTAGGAATAATAACAAAAGGTTTTCCCTTTTTATTCTCACTACCAGGAATTCAGCAACTCCCTAGATGTCATCTTCTTTGGTGCATTTGTCCTTTATCCCCATGCTTTTTCCTTTCCTGGTGTTGCAGCTGCACATCCTGTTAAAAATATTTCCCAGGAAACATTAATTCCCTATTAATTCCTAAGCAAACCCAAATATGCTTTCTTTGGGGTGTAGGTGACCTGTCTGTGGTTTGGTTTTGTGTCTGGCCATCTCAAACATTTGGGTTGGATAGAGGGCAGGGTTTACAGTCACGGTTTGTACGGAGATTTAACTTAGCTCATAACAGTAACAGCTACTGAACAACCTGACTGACTGTATACATAACTTTGGTAGTCCTGGCTGTTAGCCCCACACTGCCATGGCTTGCTTGCCAGGAGTTTCTATTTATTGATGTATCTATGTATTCTATGTATTGATGTATTTATTGATGTTTATCTTCACAAAGATTACTATTTCTTGTCATCAAGTATCGTAGTAGTATTATGGTCTGCATATGGATGTATTTGAAGGGTTCCACTCATCTGTGTCAGCAGTAACTTAATGTGCATTTTAAGTTACTGGGATTACACATGCTGAGTTTCCACGGGGATAATCTAAGCGTAATTATCACTTGAGTTAAGGGCTGGGCGCAGATCTGTACAAGCTGATAACATCTTGTAAGAAACTTCTTGTTGAAGCTGTATTGCCTGTATACTTTAAATGAAAGTTTTTGAACTGCTAGTTTCAGGCCAGCCAGAATAACTCCACATTCAAAAATGTTTAGAACATACTAAAGCACCTTCCTGCAACCATTCAATTGCCTGCTGAACTGATTTTGACCATATAAGCTAATAAAGTTCAACTGTGACATTTTTTAAGTTTATTCCAAAAATGAAGTCATTTCTGGCATCTGAAGCAAATCCTTGAAGCTTTAAAGTCATGGCTCTGTAAACTGGGTTCTTCTGCATTACAAATAAACTAGTAGTATGCACCATTTCAGACGTGAGTATGGGCTGTTTTGCTTCAACCCATATGCACAGTTCAGAAGGTCAGGCATGACCACAGTATCTCTCCTGTTATTTTAGGGCTCTCATGTGTTATGGTTGGCCCTGATCACATGGCATTTGGTTTCAGTTATTTTTCCATGGGTTTGGCTTTTAAGAATAGACACATTTCAAGAAAAATCCAACAAGTTGTAAAGTTCACAATGGCTGAGGACTGCAACTGCTTTTAGACTGGAGCAGTAGAAAGGAGATAAGCATCTTGTTCTCAGGACTGTAGCTTTTTAATCTAAATATGGTGTACTTAAGTTATGAGTAATGGAGAGCAAAACTTGGTGTGGGTTTAGGGGAAGGGCAGAGGCAAAAAGAAAATAAAGGCAGTTAGCGTTATAGTAGTCCTTAGCAGGTTTCTTAGACTGACAGCTGCTAAACTGAAATTTAGAGGCAAACAGAGCCAAAAGTGGAAAAACAGTGCTCTTTATTGAAGTGAAGTCCAGTAATTAGTTTGATAAATAATACAAGGAGTGGAACAGGGATTCCCTTCTAGTGAAAATGCTGACCCTTTGATCTCCAGCTGTGGCTCATCATTTGAACTGGTGTTTTTCTTGTTTCTGTGGCTTTTACTGTAAGAAGTTTTTCCTAACCTCTGTGTAAAGACCTGTATAGCAAATTTAGGCACCCTTTGTTTAAAGAGTGCCTGGGGGTAGAGTAAAAATTCCAAGGACTGCATTTCAAAATGTGTGTGGCTGTTTAAATGATCAAATACTGGTAGTATTAAGAAGAGTGTGTGTCTCCTCTGTTGTCTCAGTACTGAATATTAGCCTCAGGGCTTATAGACTGGTCCTCTAAATGCTGTGGTAAGATTTTCAAAACCAGGAGCTGCTTAATACTTTAGAAAATTTGTTTGACTCATTCCTAAAAATGCTTTTGAAAATAGAATGAAATATGAGCGTGAAAGAAGTGCATTTTGTGTAGCTGTGGATGGGTAAAGACTGACTGCTGATATAGAAGTATTAGAAGGCAAGGGAGACCTGAAGGAATGTGTACTTAGGTCTTTCAGTCATAAAGAATAATGCAATATGCACGTAAATCCAGAGAACGTGCAGTATGTAAGGAACTGCGGATGTGGAATCCTGAAAGACTGATGAAGCTGGCAGGGTTCATTTAAGTTTTTCAAACAGTAAACAACCACAAGGCAGAAGTTTGGTGCTGGGGTCCTAACACTTGTGGCTGGTTTGTACCTCACAGGAACATGCCCAAAGGTTGATGAAAATTCTCTTCATGAGAAGCTACAGAATTAGATGGGAGGAAAGGTTTCTCTCTTTGCTATCTCCCACACCTCCTAGACTGCTTGTTGCTCATGCTACAGGAGAGGTGTGTTCTTAACTGATTTGACTGGTTTGGTGTAACTAATTTTGTTTAAATACATGAGACAATATCAAGAGCTGAGATTTGGGTTTGTTGCAAAATCTACCTCTTTTGTCACTTACACTAATCCAAGTTAAAATTTGATTCAGGAATGCACTATTTTGGTAATGTAGAGTTATGGTACTCACAAAAGTGTGAAGCTTGGGGTTTACAATACTAATAACATAAGTTTTTGAAGACATCTGACATCTTCTATATCTTTTCTATGTACTTGTCTTAAAATTGCTGGAGTAGCCACAGTTAAACAAATTGATTTTGATGTGTTCCTCACCAATTCTCAGTTTTAACAGTTGCTCGCCGGACTTGTGTCACCATCAGAGAGAATTATTGAGTGAAAATCAGAAGCATGCATTGGAGAGTTTAGTGGAGAACCAGGACCTCATCTTCTGTAGCACTGCCTGAAAACCAAATTCACTGCTATTTAATGAACAGTAGCTGCACTTTTTGAATAGTGCTGGTTAGCTCTACAGTGAAGTGAGGATTAAAACTGGAAACATAACTATTTCCTTGCCTTCTAAGGAAAAGAAAGTAAGAACTAAGACTCCAAAAAGAAACAAGAATGTCTTTTTCTAATTATTTTTATTTCTGCTTAGTGTTGCCTAGTTCAACAAGGACTCAGTTGATGGATTTAACTGAGGCCCCATTAAAATGGGTTTTACTCTGGGTCATCTGGAGTTTAAGAAATTCAGGAAGAGAGAAGAAGAAATATTTTTCTGTGTGCTTTCAGCATGCTTCTACAGGGGCTCTGCAGCAAGTGAGCTATTGTGTGTGAAGGGCCAGATCTCTTGAACAGACCCAGTTAAGCTGGGAGGGGAGAGGAGAAATGTGTTGTTAGTGGCAGGAAACCTATTATGTTTTATCAGTCAAAACTAAAAAGTATGTACAAATCTACAGAGACAACAGGGATGTAAAAGTAGCCTCTCATTCATTGCAAAGTATCTATCTGCTTCTTTACTGCTTAAACAGTGTGGGAGTACTAAGACCCTTTCTCTTGTTTTCTGCAGTCTATTTTGCTAACCCATACAGCTTCCAAATGATTTCTTTTCCTCTTTCATCATGATTCTTCTTCACCTTAAGAAAATGCCACTAAAAATATCAAACAAAAAAAGACAAGAGGAGAAAAGAAATACCACCCTACCTTCTCGCAGCCTTCTTCAATTTCTGGAAGAATATGTCCCTGTGTAACTAGCTTCCATAAACTGAAGGGAACTTCTATTTGTTCAGTGTATATTTGCAGTGGATGAGGAGTCTGGCTACATGTCTCCAAAATGAAATAAAATGAATAAAAGCCACTTGAAGTTATAGAAGTCATTGAGTTTTAGACTTCATTCTTGACTGGGATCCAATTGGACTGGGAAGTTGTCCTTTTGTAATATGGTTGAGGTACAAGGTTTTTTGCTGGATGTTTTAGTTAAGCTTCAGTAAGGCTGTGAGCTTATCCAGACTGCAATAAGCATTGGTCACAGTTACACAGCACCAGCTCTCTCAGTGCGGGTCAGCTGGTCTTGGAAAATCTGGGATCTGAATAACTAATAGATACTCTCAGTTCTGATTTCCTTCAAGATGGTGGTTGTAGATATTGCTGGAGAGACAGACTATGTGAAATACTTGAATACTTGGGATTTTAAAGTTCTCTTTTGCTGTAGGTATTGAATTTCTAAAGCTTCAGGTTTTCAAGCGTTTAAGATTGTAGCTGTTTTAAGATCTAGTGTGGGGTGTTCTATAGACACAATCATCTTTTGATTTGTGTTCAAAAGAGAGTTTTCCCTTTTCTCTGTAATGAAGAAAAAACCCCCCATTAAGGCTAAATATAATCAGCCAGCTTATTAATTAAGTTTAAACTTCTGGTGCCTTGGGATTCTCAGGTTAACAAGGGACCACCAGCAGGCACAATGCCTTTTGGAGTAATCTTCAAATGTCTCTGAAATATGCTGAAAAAGGACAAGTTCAGTGTTAACATTTGGAATGCCTCATTTCTATAAATTGCTCAGTTGGGGTTACTTTAAGGGTTTGTCTAGTATTAGAACTGGTGCTCAGAGTGATCACCTTACATGACTCAAGCTTTGTTTTGGTCTACTATGGCAAAGGATATAAAAATGCTACAGCAGAGCATGATGCCTGCCAACCTTGAACCAAATCCCCTGTGCTAGAAATAGACTCACGGGAATGACTCTGTTGTTTTATTCTTTTGTCTCACATGAACCATGGACTGTTGCTGGTCAGAAGTTCTCTGAAAATATGAGTCAATTCACTGAAGGGGAATAGTTGCCAAGAAAGATTCAGCTAGCTGAGTCTCCTGCTTAGAGGATTTTGGGGTTAAAAAAACACAACAGGGTCCTTTGACATTTCCATTTTGACATTTTTCCCTTTTTTCTATTCCACTGTTGAAATGCTGCTGTCACTCAGATAAAGGAGGTCAAAATCTGAAGGAAATGCTTCAGAAGCATGGAAAGCAAAGCTGTTCTCTCCAGCAATCTGATCTTCTGCATATACTTAATCTGTGCACATTTTTCCCTCCAAATTTTCAACTCCTTTTGTGGTAAGGAAAAATGTTTGAGTTCTTAAATGCTGACAGGTTAGGAAAATTGTTTCCCTTGCTGCTCCCCCCTGTAACTGTGCAGCCCTTGTTTCGGGGCTGATCGCACTGGGACGACAGCCAGGACCGAGGCAATTTGCTGTGACTCCGGCTGGCAGCAGTGCTGACAAAGGAGCTGCTCTGAGATGCCTTTGTTTTGTTATCATCAATGTCTCATTGTTTGCTAGGATAATTGTCCAGTTAATCCTAACTGGTAGGATAATTATATAAAGCTCATGTCCAGTGTGAACATATACTTTCCTTATCTTTGCTAGGCATGAAGTTCACTCAACTCCTATCAGCCTTCCAAGATCGGCCTTTAATTGTTTACTGCCAGGCAATATGAGGTGACAAATTAACATCAGGGACATGGGATCATAGACTAATCTCCTTTATCACTGAGGTGAAATCCCTGGGTTTAGGGTTTACATTTACTGGATGTAAGGATTACTCCTAGTTAGGCTGTGTCCTGCATCTATAGTCGTCCAGCTGGTTTTTCAAGTAATCCTGAAATTTCATGCTTTAACAAACCTTTTCTCAATTCCAATAGTAGTTCTACTACTGTGAAAAGTTAAAATGTAATTGTTTTAATACCCACAATAAAAAGGACAATTACCAAGTAGTAATGCAACTTCATGTATAAAAATCTTACTATAACTATAGCACATTCTTGAACACTTGGTTTCATAATGATTTTAAACCAATCACTTAACTGATTCCAATTGTGAGAAGCAGTTCTAGAAAGAACAGTATCTCACGGTAACTGAAAAATCATATTTAGTTTTTCTCCTATTTTAACCCATGAGATTTAGTAACAGATTTTGCTGTGTCCTCATGTTGAATATTGGAGCCTTGCAGCATGACTGGGAATGTTTGCTTCAGTGGGACTGTTTGTCCTGGTGAGCACACCAACATGTGGCTGGTAATAATAACTGTTTCAACAGTTGCTGTGTACATACTGGTACAATATTGGGAAAAAGACTGAGAAGACAAACAAGTCTCACTTCTGATTTCAAAATCATGAGTAGTACAGAACAGCATGAGTGCATGCTGTACAGTCAGATATTGGTCTAAATTGTATGAGCTGAGGGGATGCAGTGAATGCTGCCTGTGTCGCTTTCTTGTTGCCAGTTGCTTTGCTCCATAAAACCTCCTCTATTTCCTAGGCTTGCTAACCATGCTGGAATTCCTAGTGGTAAATCAGGCTCTGGATAATAACATTTCACCACTGGGCTTTATAGCCTTGAGGAGCAGACCCTTACATATTCTGATTTAGGTGCTTGTAGTATGCACAAGGTGACTGATACTTTCTTTACTCCAGTTCTCCCACTAGAGAAGTTAGGTAGGCTTTGTGGTAGGTGGAATTGAGGCAATGGCTGAAGTGGCAGGAACATTCCTTATGATAGCCTGAGGGGACCATCTTAATTTTCTTTCACTTCCCACTTATGTTAATGCAAAAGGCACATCAAAAATAGCTGAAGAAAAGGCAGGTTTAAAGGGTTCAGTGAAACTTCCTAAATGACCTGGTATGGTAGGAAAAACCCTTGCGAGCAGTGTAAGAATGGATCCTTTTCTCCTGAAACACTGTTTCCCTTCCAGGTGCCATCTTGTGGGTCTGTAGAGAGTACTCCATTATTTTAACATTTATTAGTTCTGATTTTTGTTAACAATGTCATCCCCTGTTTTATCTGAACTCCTAGCTGGAAGTTCTGCATGCTGTTTCATACAGTGCGGCTTGTTTTTTCCTGTAAATCTCTCACTTCACAAAATTCCAAAAGTGCTTCCAATAGAATCAGTAAGTCCACATTCTTTTCATCTGTCTTTGAGGATTTTGTTTTACATGACAAACAGCCTTTGAAATCTGTAGTATGGAGCAGGCCAACAAATTGGATCAGCACCTTTTGTCATGTTGCTCATTCACAATCTCTGTTGAGAGAACAAGAGTGTGGACTGCCGTCTGCTTGGTAACTTCCTGCAGTAAGATGGATTTCTGAAGAAATGAAGGGATTTTCTAACCAGCAGCACAACTTCATGAAATACTGCCTGTCAGGCAGGTTTCTAATGGACTATGGCCTTGTTCTCTTTATCTGACCAGTTTCTCCATCATCAGATCACTCTGAACAGTGACCTTCCTCAAACTGTAGAAGCTGCATCTCCAGGGATGTCCAGGAGACAAGAGCTTAGAAACCCATGGCTTGGGCTGTGTCATGGCTTCCAGCTGAAGCAATAAGAATGGTAGGGTCCAGAAACCTCTAACCAGCCACTGGGCAGCTCTGAAATGCCATTTGATTAAAGCATCTGAGTTCTAGTCCAGCGAGCTGCAAAGCTGCATATGCAGTAACAATTTTATTTCAGAAAACAAATGGTATATGGTGAAATACGCATGGTATACACTTTATCAGAGTTCTGGAAAAATTAAACGATCAAAAGTGTATATTGAAAGTCTCTAATTTTGGAGACAGCAGCAATAACTAAGTAGGGAAAAATAGTGCAAGATACACTTCAACTTAAATTTCTGAAGTAAAATTTGCTATGCTAGTTTGTCATACTAGGATTTGTCCTATTACTCACATACTTCTTCTCATTCAAGTCTTGAATAAATGAGATTAAATATTCTGTTACCATAACTTCTGAGAGGGATACACAGTAAGTTAAGGCTATCAATGTCACAATATCTGCTGCCATCAGTTTCTTTGCTTTTCCCTTTCTGCTCTTTGTCTTTTCTGTCACCGTGCTTGTTCTGTGAACTGGCAACCTGCTCTGTACAAGCTCAACATCAGCCTAAAGACATTAACTCTGACAGCGCTACATCTGCAGACCTCCTGCAAAGGGATATGACTGTCATGGCATTCTGGGAAACAGCAAGTAATTTCTGAAGACCTTGTTTAGGGCTTCTCAATGAAAACAAAGATATTAGCACTGACCAGGGAACCAGTAGAGATGTTAACCAATATCCTGAGCTATGTCCAGCGCTTCCTTCCAGTTGGGGTAGGCCTGAGTTTGCATCCCCTGGCACTGTGTTCTCCCCTACACAGCGCAATGGTACAGTGGGAAAACCAGCTTTGCTTATTCCGTCATGGATGGCTTTGAAACTTGTCTCAAATAGATGCCTCCTAGAGCATGCATTGTGGAGCCTTACAGAGCTAGGTTGTGTCTGACTGGAGGCATCGCTGGAGTTTTTGACTGCCCATTGCTGATGGAGTTGCTTCCTCAGTGCAATAGCTTAAGGCTTGCTTTCCGTGCTGATGTTCTTGGGTTCAAGCTCACAGCTAGAAGTCAGGCAACACATGTTTGAGAGGAAGGAAGGAAGTATCTGTTGCACTAGTGCTGTAATTGCATGCAGAAGATGTAGGTTCAAATTCTGGCTTTATTAAAGATTTTCTATGTGATCCTGCACAAACATCCTGGTGCATCAGCTGCCATAGCAAAGCAGACATATTATTTCCTTCCTTTCACTGCCTGTCTCCCACACAAGGTTTTGAGGACAAATGCTTTTACTTAGGATTTTACAGAGCAGTGCTTGATGCAGTACAAACCTGGCTTTTGGCTGGTGCCATTAGCTGCCTCCATGTGACCAATAGCAAATAAAAACAAAGCAGCCTTGTGTTCTGCAGCAATGACAGCCATGGACTTCTGTCCAGGCAAGCCTGATCAAAAGCATATGCACTGTTTAAAAAGTATTTTATCTCTTATTACAGATTCCCTGGTTCATGTAGCCTTCCAGCTATTCTCTAAAGACACAGCCTGTGTCAAAAGCCACCAAGTGAAGCTGTAGCTTCCTCCCTTCACTTGTTAAATGGGACATGGAGAAGTAGCAGCTGCTCCTCATGTTCTGGCATCCTGTTGATACCTAAGTCCCCCTAGTGGGAGTGGTCCCCAAGGGATGGAAGTGGGACCAGCAGGCAGACTTCTTCCTTCAGCCTGTGTTAACAGACTTGACAGGAGGCTCATCCTGACCTACGTCTCTGGTGGAAGATGCACAGAATCAGCCACGTGCTGAGGGTCATCTGTGAGGCAGAGACTAGGAATGAAATCATCTCATGATGCTGCCCTGAATGCTGCTTTGGGCATCAGCCACAAGTGCCTTTCCCACGAGGCAGGTGTCAGAATTTGTAATGTTTTAAACTGCTGCCGAAAAACAGCTTTAAAAATATAATCATGTGTTTATCCAGAAAAGAGCTTTAAAACCAGGTTTGTTAAAGGCAAGTCTCTCCAGCCACCAGTATCTGAGAGTGGAAAGTGGCAACTGCCCCATTAGTCCACATAAGTAGCTTTGGCGTGGAAGCGGATGAAAATACCCCACACTCTGAAGAAACTCTAGAAACGACTTCAGAAACATGTTAGCAATGTCTATACTGGGCATGGGCTGTCTTGTTAAACTGCTCACTTCTATGTGAGATTGCAGGGGTCTTTGGGACTTCTGTGGTGTGTAATGCAAAGCTTTGAGAGATCTGTGGTAGTTGGGGAGTAGAAAGGGAGTACTTATGTTGGTTTGGTGATGCCTTGGCAAATAAACTCCATTGTAAACAAGCCCTAGGACAGCTACCACTACTGTCAGAGTGGTGTCTCATGATGGCATGGTGGGATGCTAACAGAACAGTAAATCACAGGAAGGAGTGCTCTCTACAAAATTATAATGTCTCCGTTTTAAGCTCCTGGTATGTTTCTGGAGGTTTTCATCGGCCAAACATTGGCACAACACTGTTTATCCTAACTGAGGAGACCACAGCTTGAAGTGATTGTAGGCCATTAGAGTTACAGCAAAGGGGAATATTTTAGGCACATTTGAGGACTTTAAGAAATATATCAACTAAGGAGGCAACACTTTGATCAGGTTCCAAGAAGAGCTTATAAAAACTGCTTTTTGATTAAAATGAATTTCAGTTCTGCAGTAAGGTGATACAGGGAGGAAAAAATGCTTGCTAAAGTAATTCTTGTTAGATATCTCTACTTCCTCTCCAAACCTGCCCATTTCCTTGTGTTTTCCAATGGGTAAAAGGTATTTTGCCCCTGCTGCCTGCCTGTGAGCTCATCATGTCAGTGACATTCCCTCTCAACTTTCATCTATTTTCCTCCATTTTCAGTCTTTGCCTTCCTTTTTCTTTCTGGTTGCTCTGGTTTTTTTGTCCCTGCCTGCCTCACCCTCTATATCCATCATCACATTGTTTATTTTTTATTCTCCTTCTCCAAATGCTGGGGTATTCTTTGCACTGTGGTCATTTGGAAGCTGTGTATGCATGAGTGGTACTCTCTTAAAGGAGTAGAAGTGTTTGCTGTGCTGTCACTACTCCTGTTACTTTGGGTTTCTGTAAAGGTCAGTTCAGTGTCTGAATATCTGTGACTTATGCACAATAGGTTCTCAATTGATCAAGCTCATATGACTCTAAAAAGCATGTTGTTAAAGGTCTTTCTAGGATTCCTATGGACTTCATGCCAAATATATGCTTTCCACAATCAGATCCCATGTCCCATTCAAGAAGTGAAGGAAGCAAGGAAGCTGCAGCTTCACTTGGTGGCTTTTGGCACTGGCTGTTTCTTAGAGGAGAATAGCTGGAAGGCTACATGAACCAGGGAATCTGTAATAAGAGATAAAATACTTTTTAAACAGTGCATATGCTTCTAATCAGGCTTGCCTGGACAGCAGTCCATGGTTGTCATTGCTGCAGAACACAAGGCTGCTTTGTTTTCATTTGTTATTGGTCACATGGAGGCAGCTAATGGCCCCAGATCTTAGGCCTGTGGTTGTCAAACTTGCCAAAGAGCAAGTGCACAAGGCCAGATTTCTGATGGTCTGTTTAGCTGTCCAACCATCTCTGAAGTTGGAGTTTGCCCTCGGTGCTTGTTGCTTTGCAGTGCAGTTGAGTTTGGTTGCCTAGTTTTTCCAAGCTCTCTTGAGAACCTCTGCTTCCGTGTTTGTTGCAGAATCCAAGCTTCACTATGCATTAATGTGGAGGCCAGAAAATGTAGGAAAAGCAGATAAGAATGTAGTCACATGATAGCAAAGCAGGAAGGCAGTGTGTGCAACTTGGTTCTTAGTTGACCTTGACCATCAGCCAGCCATATGGGTTGTCTTGGGCTATTCCTTCATCTTTCAAGAGCAGAAGCTGAGTTTGTGTTTGAATGCTAGATAAATAACTGAAGGAGAATATGTGCATTTGTGTGTCCTAATCAATGCTAACCAACTTCCTGAGAAAGAGGTCTTGCTCCTGAGCAAACACCAAGGACAACTTTCCTTATTCCCAAAAAGAGATGTTTAACAATAAATTAATATTTACAAGATGGCAATCACTCTGAAGTGAAAACAATTAAATTTGTTGCCCATTCATGGGAGGATATTTTTCAGCTTTGCATGTGTTTTGCTATAAGATGAAATAGATGACTTTTTAATAAGGAAAGTTGTTAGTTAACACTGGATCAGTGGTAATTTTATTAGCCCCAGAATCATCCAGTGTATTTGGAAGAATCTGCTTCATTTTCTATACACACATCTGTGTAGCAGCTGAAGGCACATACTTCCCAGGGGCTCAGTCTAATTTGTAGAATTACAGAGATTGTGCCTTGCTAGAGAAAAGGTCTATTAGTGTTGCTCATGTTGAAAATTTAGGCTTGATGCCTTCCACATGTTTGTTTTGCTTTGTTTTGTTTTTTCTAGGTCTGTAATTAACTCTTCGGAGAAATTTCTCTTAAAGCAAGGTAACTATAGTGTTGTCTAAATCCTGATTAACTGTTTTTAGGAGGCCACAGGATTGTTTTGTGTCCTCTCTGAGTTTGTAACAACAACAGTGTCAGATGAACCGTGAAGCCACTTGGATTTTCTTTTTTCTCTCTCCTCTCTTTCTCTCTCTTTTAATTGCACATAGAAATCAGTTTCTCTGTTCCTGGAAAGCAGCCACTCTCACGCAAATAGCAGTTGACGGAGGAAGTGTGTACAAAGCACGCGGAGAAGAATGTATCAGCCGAATTAAACCTTGAAGATACTTTTGGATGGCAGGGTGATGTTGACCAGATTTGAATTTGGTCAAAATGCCAAACACAAGGCTTTCTACAGTATTTGCCAGTCTCAAGCAGCAGCCTGCACCTCCTGCTGCTGCAGAGCACAAGGCTGTATTCTCTGACCACAGTAAATCAGTAATGGCAGGGTCAGTTCTGTAGACAGCTCTGTGCAGACAGACTCCTTGCCTATCTATTTTAGTCCAGCTGAAATCTACCATATGTTTATATTCTGCAAGTGAAAAGCATCAGGAAAAAAAACACAACATTTTTCCTTTTCTGAACCTTTGGACAATATATCTGTTGTCTGGGGTCTGACTGACCAGGGCTGCTTGCCAGACTGGAACCTCTCAGGGAAAAGTGCCACCTACTGAATAACCACTACTACATCCTGCCCTCTTCCTTTACTGTCTGCTTTCTAAACACTGCGATAACTCGGCTCATCCACTCCAACAAAACTGACAGCTTCATATCAGACACGTTCTGAGCCTGGAGGAGCCTTCAAGCTGAATTTTCAAGTGGGAAAATCATTGCCCTGTTGTGTGAGCTGGGAAGTATTGCTCTGTTGTCTTGTGGAAAGTGAAACAAAGTGGTTTTAAAACTATTTTGCTGAAGTTTTGGATTTGTTACTGGAAAAGAAATTGCAGCTGAGAAGAAAAGGCACTTTTTGTCAGGCTAGCTCTGAAAACATCAATTTGTAAATCTAAGCCATTTATTTACCTTTTAGATTTGCTTCTTATTAATCTCTGTTGAGCTGTTATGATATCTTCACAGTGCCTTGTTTCATTTCTGCTGCTGCAGGGACTGGTTCAGTGGAAGAGCCAGGTCTTTCATGCCAGATCATGGCCACACAACACAGTTTGCATCACAGAAATCCCATCACAATGGAAAGCTTAGTCCATGGAGGAGTTTGGCACAAAGCAAAAAGAAATGGGATTCAGGCAGACTTCATGAAATGTGAAAACTGAATGGAAAACAGGCCAAAGAAAAGTTTTTAACATTTCTCAGTGTTTTGGGTGGTAAATGTCTTTGCGGGGAATAAATCTCAGTACTTTAATAGTTCCTCTTTTGTTTGAAAAGTTAATAGAATATGTATACTTTATCCACAAGATCAGATTTATAGCATCTGAAAGCTGTCTATATGGATAGGTTATTGAATGGAGTATTGTAAGGAGGCCATTTAAAGTACATTGTCCTTATGTGTTAAAGCTGTTGAAGGGAAAAAGGTGTTAAGGCATAAGACCAGCAGGTAAACATCGTTGAACTTAGTATTATATCCAGATCTTCGGTTACCATTCCCCATGCAGGATCACTTCCTGTAATGAATACAGCAAAATCTGTGTATTTTGTAGTTAAAAGGGACTTTGTAACCTTTAAGTCTACCTAAGGTGACTCTTGGTCCGTGTTTCATATCCTCTGTATTACTTTTGCTTTCATTCTTGAACCACATGGACATACTCATAAAAGATGTAACCATTTTATTTTAATATCATTGATCGTGTGGTAACCATTTGAAGACATAACTACTCAATCCCAGCAATTTGTTTCTGGCATGATCATTAAAACTTTTAATGAAGGGAGGAGCAAGCTATTTTATTTGGTTTTAGCAGAAAATTGATTATTTCCAGTCAGTTTTCTAGTCAGTGTGCTATAGCTAGTGAATTGTTCAAGAGATTATTCAGAAGATGGTTTATCTTCTTTTTGTATTGGAACAGGGTTTATAATTTGATAGTCTAAACAATTTGATAATGATTCCTAAGTACAAAGGCAGTTTCAGGATAAGTACTGTTCATTAACTGTATGTGGACTGCTGATACCTGACGTTCATCTGAAATTTGTTGTGTAAGATCCGAGTGTGCTTTAGCCACAATTACCATACTCATCCTGTTGAAATAATTGATTAAACCCCCATAATCTTCAGTGGAGCCAAGAATTCATCCTTGCTTGAGGCCTTTAAGCTCTCTTTCTCTTTCTCTCTTTAACATCTGCTCTCTCCCTTTCTCTCTCTCAGCCTAAATTCCCCTATCTGTGTTTCTGGGCTTACTGCCACCATCATTAAAATGCAGCTATTCCTGTTCAGCAGCTTGCAGTGGTGTTACATAAACAGATGAACAGAAACAGAGGAGTGGGATATCAAATATCGTAGGTGCCCTAGAAACTTTGTTTTTAACATTTAAAATATTATTAAACTGTATTTTGACATTTCAAATCACACCACCTTGTCTTTGCGTCTGCTCTTTCTTTGTTTCTGACAAACTGAGCTAATTCTGTAAGAATTACTCAAGTGCGTGAAAGCACATGTTGGCAGGTGCAGCTAGAAGCTTGCCACAACATAAGCAGGCACATACAATGGATTCAAGACTCTCTTGCCTTCAGTTAAGGATAGTTTTACCACTGATGTAGTTAACAAAAATATCAGGCCCGGTGAAATAAATGAGAGATGGCTAATCACATTTTCCTGTTCATTGTTTACCTTTCATTCATCATCTGTTCTTTAACTATGAGCTCATTATTTTATATTCCTTCAGCTAAATCTCTGCAAAAGAAATATATTCTTACATGCTGTGTAATCATCTGTTTGCTCTGGCAAGTCACAGAGTTTTGCTTTTCAGGAGTCTGCCATGATATTATGCCAACATGTCTGCTCATTTGCAGCACCAACTTGGTGACCTCTTTGGCCATGTTCTCTGTTCCAGCTTTCACATCCTTATTTCTTACTCTGTAATGCCCAGACTTAAGGCAACTCCATCGCTATTTGGAGAGCTTCAAAACGAAAGGAAAAGAGTAATGGTCATTTAATAACCTGTGAGCAAAATTCTCTGCTTTGTCTTCATTGTTTAACATTAGTTGATGTATGTGCAAAAGAAAAAATTAACTAATGAGAGCAAACTTGACTAAGTCAGGAGATGTTCAGAAGTCAGATGCATTTTTGGTTTAATGAAAGCCTGAAAAAAGCAGCAGTTCTGTGGGAAGCATGAAAAAATGTGCATTAAAACAAAGTGAGTCTGAATTGGCTGGCTTTACTAAAATACATTGCTAGACTGTGCAGTACTACTTTTGTGGTCTGAAAAGCAAACAAACACTGGGTCACATTCTTAGTACATGCCTGTGAGGATAGGTCCTTGAAGTCAATGAGGTTATGCCAGTATATTTTAGCTACAATCTGTCCCTGCATACAAAAAACCAGTGATGATAGGCCATTTTTTATGACTGCATAGGTCAAATTCAGGTTCCTGAAAGCTATGCTCTCACTAATAAGTACAACAGACTGTACAAAGGAATACAGGTTGCATATATTATTAAGCTACGGATATTTTTTCCTACTATCATATTGCTAGTAATATTGCTTAGCTTTGGTGTTTTTTTAGCCCTGTTTTCTTTTTTCCTTTTTTTTCCCCTGCTAACAGCAAACTAGATAAATGGATGGCTCCTGGTGGGCTGGAACTGCTGCACAACTCTGCTCCCAGAATGGACTGCCTCAATCCCAGTGCTGAGTGTGAGTACTGTTTCTCGAACACTCTCCAGCAATGGGTATCTGTAAGAATGTTCGTAAGGAAAAGTACTATCACTCTTAGGCATAGAACAGAAATAGAAGAAAAGGTTACTGGTTGTCTTTGTGCCAATGCAGCGCAAACTATTGTAGTACTTCAAGATGCTTTTAAGGAAGTTGCCTTTTTCTAGCTGATTTTGAAAGCAGAATGTTTGAAAGAGCTTAAGGCTTATTGGGGCAAATTTTTTATTGGCCACACTCCATGGTGTAACCCAGGAAAAACTCAACTGAAGAAAATAGGGTCATGGTAGGAAGTACTTCAAGTTTTGTTTTTGCAATATCATATTTGCTAATGTAAAACACATGCTTATATTTTACAGTAGCTTTACTTCTATTAAGAAGTATTAGAATGTGAATTTTCCATGGTTTGGTTTTTTTTTTGAGTACTTTACTGTGGGGCAATCCATAAAGTTTCTCAAAGTGCAAAAGTGCTTGGAAAATTCTAACAAGCCCCACTGGATGGCTATACCAGTGTGCTGGGGAAGGCGTAAGGAGCGCTTGCATTTGAGGTAAACATTTATGACATCAGGAAATGTTAGTTGACAATTTTGTCAAGTTATTTAAACTGCATGGCCTCATGAACTAAATGTAGTTGAACAAATGAGAGCTAAATAGAAGAATATAGTGTTCTGGGGAAAATACTGATAAGTATTTGGGTTTTTTAACACTGGATCAAGATATTCCCTTTTTGTTACTGATGAGCCCAGACCTGGAATGCTGTTGTCTCATCAGTGGGCTTCAGAAAAAGGCTAGAAATTCAAAGGAAATGAAGGCAGAAGCAATACGTTTTATTCCAAAAAGAAAGTCCTCCTCTTGTAAATGCAGTAGAAAGTCTGTATTAATAGTTTGGCTAAAACACAGTTAATGCTTACCAGGTATCTGTGCACATGAATATATATCAGGGAGAGTGACTGTTTATTTTTGTCTTGTTCATAGTTATTTCCCTTTACATTCTCCCAGAGAGAGGACAGTTTCTGCAAACTATCAAGAAACTGATATTAAAGTTTCTTTCTTAGGACGATCTGCCTCCTCATGGATTTAGCTACAGTCAGTCTTGTGTTCCCTGCAGTTCTCGCAGTTCCTGAGACAGTTGTTAGGCAAATGTTGCCCTCCACTGGGAGATGGATAGATGACTTTAGCAAAAAACTCTCCAGTTCTCTGCTCTGCGTGTCCTAAAGCAGTTCCTCCCTTATGAGGAATTTTGGGATGCCCAGGGATCTTGACACCCCTCTGGACGGCAACCCTCCAAGTTGTCCCTAGGAGGTTTTGTCCTTGTTTGGTACTAAAGGGGCTGTAAGTCTGTTCCTAAAAACAAAGCAAGCTCTCAATCACTGCATGTAACTTGTTGGCAAATCACTATGTCACCAGGACAAATTTGTGGCAATCGGTGTGCAAAGCTCCATGGCAAATCTCCAGACTTACTGAAACTTTCCTTCTCATGTAATTCACATTAATTCTTGAAATCTTTCCTACTTTTTCCTATGTTGCTATTTTTATTTTGAATGGGAAAGGGGAAAAGAGCATATGAACAGTACCAGATGTAGACACCTTTAATGTGAAATTATACTCTGCTCTTCTAAGAGCACACAGAGCTGAATTCGTGGTATGTGCTAGCATCGATACATGGTCTGCATTCACAAACACTTCGTGAAATTGATTCCAAAGCAAACATTGCTATTTCATCTGGGAGAAAATGCCTTAGTTAACTGCCTATGTACAGACTGCATTTTTAGAATAATGATGGCATTGCCTTGCCTGGCATGTTCACTTCCAAAAACTAAGATCAGTTCCTATTTTTCCTAAGCCTATTTTGGGAAGCAGCAGTTCTTGGGTCTTCAAGAATTCACTCTAGCAGGGAACTTCATTGGCTCATTAGAAAGACTAATTTGGCAAACCAGATAATGATGTTTTATCCAAGCTTTACAATTTCATTTAATTCTGAGTAATTTTCAAGACACTTGGGAAGCCAGCTGTGAGCAAGGATGCTGTGAATGGCAGCTCCAGATGTGCTGGGGAGCTGGCTGCACCCCAAGCAGGGGTTTGGAGATGCTTCCTCGGTTGTGTGTGGAACAGCAAGTGGAGTCCAGAGGCTAGTGGATAAGGTCTTCTCCAGAGAAAGACTCTTCAGTAGCAAAGTATGCAACTCCTTTATGATAGCTGGATACAAGGGCTTTCCAAATAGTATGGTAACACCTGAAACAAATTAAGGTGATTACTTGATTGTTCATGTGTTAACACAAATGCTCTCCCTTTACAGCTCACCCTGAGTTGAGACTGGGTGTTTTGTAATGTAAATTGCAGGTATTTACTGACTATAACAGCACCAGGTTTTGAGAACTGTACAGAGAACCGTGTTGTTTCAGACACTTAAAACTATCAGTTTCTAAGCTATTTAAAATCACTAGATTGAGACTTCAGTATTTGTCATGGACAGTGGAATTGTATCTAATAAATATGCCTGGTTTGAGTGGTTTCCAAATATGCTATTTAGCTTATATACTCCTTATTCATCACTTACCATCACTTACCTAAATTGTAACTACCTTTGTACCTGTTACATTTACACACATGCATGCGTATGCACACACTGCATGAGTCATTCTCTGTTGTATAAGCCAAAAGCTTGCGAGTTTCTATCTGCTCCAAACTCTTGTGAGCCTAAAGCACTTGTTAGTTAAACTGTACTTAGAAATTCTTGGCTCTTAGTAACTATGTCTCTTTCTCTCTCCCACTATTTTCCAGGATGGTTATTTCTACATTGCCTGTCATGTTGGCCCAGGAGTGCTCCAGTGACATAAATGATGTGGAAAATCTATTTTGAAGTAAATCTATTATAGCTCAGTTAGTACTGGAGTTTTAGTAACAGACAAGTTAACAAAAGAATGGTGGTCATGCAGAGCAAAAGAAATAATGATTTTTTTTTTTTTTTTTTCCTTGAGGGAAAAGTTCCAAAACCAGAGCTGGCAGCTTAAGAGCAGGAGCTGCAAAGCCTGAGCTTGCAAAATTGGTGGTGTTGTTTATGGCCACACATACCACCTCTAGAAGACTATGTCGTGAATACTTGTTTCCCTCTTGGGCTGATGAGAGGAGGAAGACACAATCCACCTCAGCTTTTCAAGGTGTAGAAACATGTGATGTAGGTGCATGTCATTTTTCCACTCCTAGTTTCTCACTGGATGGTGACACCACCTTCTCACTGCGGGCTCAAGGCTTTTGCTGCATTTGCAAAGCATGAGAAGTGATTCCCAAGAATAGGCTATTTTTCGAATTAGAAGACATATATCCATATGGCTTTTCAGCTAATTGCTGTTCAGTCATGTGGTTCTTAAGAGCTTTTCTTGACTTACTATGTGATAACTGCCATGTGAGCAAGCTCAGTTTGCAATGGTACAATACAGTATCACAATGACCCCGTTATATTGTCAAAACCAGACATAGGCATTGGCAATTATATTGCTACTGATTTAACAAAGGAGCTAGACATAAAAAAGCACATCATTCAGCTTTATGAGGGGCAGAGGGGAACATAGCAGGCTCCATTTAGTACCTGTCCATTGTAATGCATCTAGCTCCTGGTTGCACAGATTGTACATGACGTATTTGCTCTAATCAGCACAGGATTTTGGGGGAGTTTAGGTCTACATGCACTCAAGGCATTTGGCTTTCTTCTATAAGCCAGATAACAGCCTCCAACAGAGAGGGCATTGAGTCTAAGCAAAAAAAAAGGAGGCTATTTGAGATGCAGGGTCACTCAGGCAGAGGGAGATGTAGTGCAGGCACTACAGAGGCCTGGGCAGGTTTCATCAATCAGAAAGTTTACACCAACCTGGAGGAGGAGACATTCACTCCTGAAGTTCTTTAGTCCATGTATTTGAAAGAACGTAGCAAGATCTGAGGAAAATGATGAGTGTGTGAGCATGGCAAGTTTGTGGCTTGAGACTGGTTCCTGCCTAAGGTCCATATTTAAGTGGGTGAATAGAACATTTGTATAAATGCAGCTTCTTCATCCCAAATGCTACATCTATTTGTAAAGTACTGGGAAAGGATATTTAAAGTACTTAGAGTTATTCAGTGACACAAGTCCCTGCAGTAACAAGTTGTTTACATCTGTAGTTGCCATGTGGAGTTGAACCAATGACTAAGCAAGGCTTTCCTCGCCTGTAAAGGTTTGTGATTGTACTTCCTTCTTATTTTAACAGAATTTTATGTAGTAGATGACGCATGCACTGTGTATTTTGGAAAAAGCAATGCTTTAATAAATATTCAGCAGTGTGTTTGCTTCAGCCCACCTGCAGCTGATTTTTTAAAATCCATAATGGAAGCAGTTGAAAAAATACTCTAATCACCTGCAGGAAGAGCACAACAAACAAAGACCCAGCATGAAAAGCCTATTTCTAATTAAGCCCATGGAACTAAGGCTAGCCAAAGAAGGCTGTGTGACGTAGCAGAAATGGGAAGGCCCAATGTTAGGTTAGCCTCAGGAAAGTTGCTGGAGTATACAAGTTAATTTAGATCCAATATGCTCTTTGTTACCAACCTGTTCCAGGATTCTCAGAGGTAAGAAAAGTAGCCTTCTAATTACATATGTGACTAGATGCCATACTATCTGTTTCATTAACCCTCATCTGAGTGGAGTCAGGATTTCATCCTTTTAACCATATCCAGCTCCCAGAAGTTTAGCCATTTTGATCTCACCACATCTTCTCTTCTCTTCTCTTCTTTTTTTCATTCTAGAGTATTGCAACTTTGAAACACCTTATGTGTAAGTCTCTAAAGTAATGGCTTGTGCAACACTCTCTGAAACAGGTAACTGTGTGACCTCACACTAATCGAGAAACTCTGCAATTTGCCTGTTCTGTAACATTTCCTGGGCTAAAGAATGAGCACCTCATATAGTGTGGGAAGGTGGTCTGTATTGTTTTTGCCAATCTACATGTTTCTTCAGAATTTACATTTGCATCTCTGTTGTGGTTGAAGCCCAGCTGACAACCCAGAACCACACAGCTGCTCACTCACTCCCAGAAGGATGGGGAGGAGAATCAAAAGAATGTAACTCCCACAGGTTGAGATAAGAGCAGTCCAGTAACTAAAGTATAACACA
>WYDI02009984.1:0-25261 GCA_009867235.2 Psittacus erithacus
GGCTGAAAGTCAAAACCACAGCACTGCACCAGCTACTAAGAAGGAGAAAAATGACTGCTACTGCTGAACCTAGGACAATTGTGCACATTGAAAGAAAAACCTGGTGGGTTTTTTTCTGTATTGTTTATTATTTTTTGTTAATGAAAAATGTGCGCTTAACTTACAATTAAACATTAATTATAATGTTTAATTATAATTAAACCAGATAAGCGTGTGTCTGTCATCGAATGCGCCAAACTGTAAGAGAACACACAGGCAGCCTCCCATTTGGCTACATCAAGAACAGCCTGCCCAGTACCACTCAACAAATCCTTCCCTCCTGATTGGCATGTCTGATCTGGACAGACATGACCACAAGTCTGCTTAGTGTTAGAATAGACTAACTATAGGGAGCACTGGCTAAGTGCTACGTTGAAGTGATTGCTATGTACCCAGAGATGGAACAAGTAGTTCTAGGTACCACTATTCAGTATAATTCTAGATACCATCTCCTCCCAGAACCCTGCTATGACTCTGAGCATTGCAAAGTGTAATTTGCTTTCCACTCACTATATTTAAGAATTAGAATTCTTTAAACATTTTGTTGATTCTAAGAACAGATCTGTCCTTTTTAAGGAGCAAAAACTTGCAGGGAATAAGTATTTTAGATTCATAACCAACAGCATTTCTGTGTAATTGCACAGGATAAGAGAAGAAAGGTAAAAATCACCTCAAATGTGAACTTCTGAAATCTGGCCACATTAGCTTCTCCAGGTAACAATTCAGCTGATTGCACATTTGTTTGCCAGCCAAGTTTGCCTCGAAGCCTCAAGATATGTGTTATAGCATCATCATCAATTGCTTCTGAAGAAAAAAGAAAAGGTTGCAGGGGTTTTTTTTTTTCCCCTTAAACATAAAATCTTTAGATTCATTGCACAAGCAAGCCAGCCAGCCATTCATTCTTTAGTTTCACTGCATAAGCCTTAACAAGTATGGAGGATTGGTCTAATGTTATTCAGATTGAGTTGGAAGACACTGAAAACATGCCCTAGAAGGTCTTATTCCAAATTTTCCTGCAACTGAAGAGCAGTGCTTCAAATGTCTGCAAAGCAATTTTAATTTCCTGAGATTTAACACTGATCTTTTGATCTTTGGTGTAATTTACACAGCGAATTCAAAGAACTCGGCAGAAAACATGATTTACAGGCCAAAAACTTTTTCAGATGCTTAAAAGACCGAAAGAAAAGGCTTCTGAAGTCAGAGCAAAATCTCAGCTAAACAAAAAATGTTGACAACAAAAGAATAACTATTTTTTCTTCTTAATATTTAAAAGAAAGCTCTTTTTACATGCAAACATGCTTCCCTTTTAGAAATCAGACCAATCAGGTCCAGTGTAGAAGAACAACTCCCCAGCTGAATAAAAATACTATAATATTATGGAAAACAATTTGAGAAGTCCTGGAAAGCACTAAAAATATTTTTTTCCCCATGGTTTTTAACCCCTATTACATTGTGCATAGAAAGCATTGTAGACATCTGCAAAAAAAAGACCAACCCAAAAACAGAATCCAATTGTGGTATCACTTCCTCAGGCTTCAATGGAGAAATAATGGCCAAAATCTATTTTTCTCCACACTACTCCTGGAAGGCAAGTGGGAAAACAAAACTACTCTTCGCAAATCCTCTAATTAAAACAAAACTTACTGTAGCTAACTATAAAATATAAAAAAAGAAAATAAAAATTCAAATGCTAGCTGAAATTCTGTTCTGAAATCAGGCATAAAAAAAGGACCCCAAACACGAAAAGATAAATACAGAGGGTAAAGTTATTAGCCTTTGAAATAGAGTTTAAAATGACAGTACTCTCTTCTTTACAGCTTTCCCTTATAGGTATACTCTTACTCTAAACACAGGAAAGAGATGAGGAAAGACAGTAGCTAGTTGAATATATTCTCCATTAAATGAACATAAATCTAAAGTAAAGACACTGGCTGTACAAGCATAACTGACAGCACAGTCTTCCCCCACACTGCTGCAAGTTACATACCTGCTCTATCATAAGAATAAACTTTGTTTCTGAAGGGCTTTTTAGAAGGTCTTTCAACTGCTGATTGCTCACAAGTCTTTTTATGGCAACTTAGCTCCAGAACCGCTGTTTGCATTTCAGTCTTTCTAGCATTATCTGTAACTGACACATCAAAAAGGAAAATACGAGTCGTTTAAAGCAGATCATGATGCACAATTATTTTCTGATTTGTTAATCTTCCTACAAATTTAAATTGCTGCAGTGTCTACTTCCCCAAATGCATTCTGATGGGTTTAATATTTGTATATAGATATATACAGAAGCTGTTTCTTTTTGTTGACAGTACATTTTAATGTATTCAAGATCATCATTCAGTGCGGTTGAATGGGAAAAGTAAATACTTGTTTCCTATGTATACCATGAGGTACGGAAGAGAACATTCACTTTGGCTTTTGTCGTTTGCTTGGCCATGTTTATGACTAGAAAACCTTTTCATCTATTCTGAAAGACAGAAAGCCTGCACCCCAGGAAATGCACTGCTCAGCAATACCCAAATCAACACTGTTCTAGCCACAAATGTAAAGCACAGCACCATACAGGCTACTTCAAAGAAAGTCAACCCCATCCCAGCCAGAGCCACCCTACACTTCAATGCTTTGTTTTACAAGGCAGTCTCTCAATTTTCTTTTTCAATGTGCTAAAGACTTACAGGACACAACTGATTCAAAAATGTTTCTTGCAAGTCCAAAACTTACTGACAGTAAATGACCTCCAGCTTGCAGATTTGCTTGAATTTTGACCCGTTGCTCAGTTTGAAACTTACAATGACTTTCAAAGAGCAAAAACTGCCATCACAAGAGCTGCTAAGTCTTTGTGAGAAGTTTCCTTTCCTCATACATACAACCATGAATTATGGCTTTGTACTTTAGAGAGATGATCTCACTTCACTCTTCAAGTAATTCCAAATTGGTTGGAGGACAATAAAAAAGACAATTACATATTTAGTTTTAATTCTAGTATACTGGAGAGGCATATTCGAGACCCATTACACAGCCTTCTCACTTAAAGAAACTTTCAATAGGTAAACATACACATGAAGGAAGTATGAATAACTAACTTTTTAAAAAGAGAACAAACACTTTTATGCACTTTACAGTTGATATACTGAGTTACAGTTTGTGCTACACCTCCGTTGTTCTATTTTTTTCCTTTTTTAGTTTTGAAAGATGTGAAGTTTTGCAGGAGTCTTTTTCTAGATTCATCTCCTACAATTAAAGTGCGGTTTGCATTCCCTTTAATGCTCAGAGCGAGAAAATCATTCCCTTCCAAAGGCTTTAGAAAGGACAGAGTATATGTTCATGCTACAGCTGCCCATTGCAGTATTACACCTCACTAAATATTAGAAGCCCGGTAAGACTGTTATTTTCAGCAGAAATAAAGAAAATTAACTATCAGATGACACCTGAAGTAAAAACTGGAATGCTAGTGACTTACAGTATTCTTTGTTAGAAAGGCACTGGGGGACACTGTACATTTACAACTGTTTTGAAAAGAACAGTTACAACGGTGAGGAAAGAAAGTAATCTCTTTTATCACCCCTCTTTCTGCCATTTTGGGTACTTTAACATGCACATAAGACAAAGGTGGTGTGCCAAAACCATGCTGAACTCGTTTGCAAGCAGAACTTCTGGGAAGTGTCATTTTCAAATACTCACTCTTTGATATTAAGGATGTTGGTTTTGTTATGCTGCTTTTTAACTTCTTTGTCTCATGCTCTAAAATGCTCGTAGGCTGACAAACAGATTCTTCTTTTCCCTCCTTATGTATTCTTCTGAATCTAAAATTGAACAATATAGTCTTTTAGGAAGGAAAAAAAAAAAAGAAGATTCAGTCCTACAGGCAAAATAGAACAATCAACTAAAATAAGACTTGTAAAATGGTTTGCATTTATGATTAGGATACAGCTGTCCTATGACACAGAATAAGAGCTTTGTTCATGATGAATAAGATATACAGTGAGGGTGGGGAAAGAAATCAAAATAAAATTACAGCCCTACCTCTTGTGCTATAGGCATCAGAAGCAGGACAGCAGTGCACCTGACCATTATTTTGTTTAGCCTCAAACAGCTTGAAGATTAAGCTAAGTTTAAGCTCTAGGAAACACAACTGAGAAAATACTACTTAAAGAAAAAAAAAAATCAATGCTGTAATTTGTTCTCATTCTTAGTAATTCCAACAGCATGGTATCTGCTATGAGAGCAAAAATATAATAAGCAGTATTTTGTTAATTAAATGCTTTCCTAGAGAAAGCCGAAATAACAACCCTGCAACAAGGGATCTGTATTATGTTGAGGGTTCTTCAAGTTCATTCTCAGATTTGTAAATCAATCTGAAAAGCTCTTAAATAAGTTCAGTACACATGAAAACATAATTCAAGGTTAAGCTAGAGAGCTCTAAGCACTACATTAGGTTGCCTGTATGAAAACATAAGAAAAATAACCATCAGCAGTGAAAATGCAAAGAAAAGAACACAGAAAAGTTAGCAACACCAGCTTCTTATACAGCTTGCAGGTGACTTAGCCTCTGCATGCACTAAAGCATACACAGTTTAGATGCATTTTTAATCTCCAAAGTTCCAAAAAAGTTCCCTAGTCAGGACAAAATGGAAAATGAATAAAAACCATCAAGGAAGTAGTGATTTAACGCACATTTTGCTCTCATTTACCAATTACATCTTTAATAACAACCAAAAATAAACCACAGGAACAGTGGTGGGAAAACAAATCAAGATAATTATACTTCAGCCATTGGTCCAACTCTGTTGTGAATATGCTATAAAAAATTCAGGCTATATAATTCAGACTGCAAAGGCTAACTCACAATCCATCTTACATCAAAGTGGCAATGGCATCAAAGAAGAATCACTTGAAAGCAGCTGAAATTGTCTAAAACTCATGTGTCAGAATTTTCTGCTTCAGCAACAGCCTTCATAGACCATATATGCACAAAAGAATGAAATATCAATACAAAAGTCTTGAAGTCTCTCTTCCAGGACAGAATTCCATCATACAAACTACTAAAAGGAAGGACAGGGTGAGCACTATTCATACAAAAAAAATTCATCTCAAAGAAGTTCCCTATTGCATAACTTCTTTCTTCTCCAGCTAGGACACTGATGCACTGTGCTGGTCTGCTGTCATCTTTCCTAGACCAGTAGATCAGTATAAAAGGAATGAATTTGAACATTTATTCCAAAAGATAAAATGTGCAAACCCTGGCTGGAAAGAAAGATTATGGTGGTTAGCAATTATCTTGTAGTTGAGTCTATGAATGGAGACTATCTTCTTTAATTCAAAGATATAGGGGCATCCTTTATTTTTGGGGCTGGGAGCTAACTGTTACAAAATCCTTTCTTGACAGTTTCAGAGCACAGAAAACTTCTTAAAGAACTTTAGAAAAATCTAAAAAAGAAGTGGAGAACTAGACTGTACTGAACTGGATGGCACAGCCAGTGCACACAGTTCTGTGCTAAGAGTTTTGCCTTTAGAAAACAGGAATAAGAGCAAAAAAGTGAAACCTCAGCAAATAAAACCCTGAATAAGACTCCTCTCGACTAATGAACGATAAAGTGCTGGCAAAGTCAAATACAGTACATGAAGGATGAGACAGAAATCTGTTTTTTAGCAGTCCCTGATGTATACCAGTAGCAGCACTTAATGTGCTCTTCTGAGGAAAAAGCAAAAAATTTTAGTAGGCAAAATACACAAATACAAAATAACTTTTACTGTGAGCACTGAAACTAATGAAGACTGGCAGCTTCCTAATCCATGCGCTAATACTCCCTAATCACTCCCCAGAAATACTTCCATCTTCAATTTCTCTCACATCATCTACTAATTAAAGTAGATAATAAGCAGCATATATGGTGGCTGATGATACAACCAGAATGCAGATCCTTACTGGTCACATACTTCCTGATGTGAGGGATGGAGACCACTGTGCCTAGCTCAGGACTGATGAAAATTGAGGTCCCATTATACAAAGCCTGATCTTTCACAAACTGAGAAGTTCACATCCTCCAGAGGTCTACAGGTCTCGTATGAGTTCAAATGCAAGAGATCAATTAGTTCAAAATCCATTGAGAAGAAACTGACAGACAAATTTCATTAGCAGCACCCCCAACCCCAAACAAAAACCCAACAAAACCCCAAAAATATTTAGGATAAAATTCCCAAGTGCGGTTTTAATCCAATCTACAAAACTCAGGAAGGGAGGTTTGCTGTAAGAAGGCATTCATGTCTCTTTAGCCTCAGAAAAAATAATTTCCTTCCTCATCACCTGTGCAAAAGGGAAAGGAAACCAAAAGATGAACTGTCAGAAGATTGGGGATTATGAACTTCTAGAGCTTCTTGACACAGGTATCTGTGGAAGATTACAGAATGAGGAGGTTCATAAACAGATACACAGCAGCACTACAGCTCCAAACATTCATAATCAAATAACTACAGATGTAAGGGGAATACAAGGGAAATGGATCACAGAAGGTAGCCACACAGGCTTCTGTGGTCTCCCTAAACAGCCTCTACTCCTGCTAATACAAGACAGGATCCTGGACTTCACTGATGCCACTACAGCAATTTTTCTGAATCTTCAATTGTTGGCAATTAAACATCATCCGTTCACCTTACCATGCCACTTCACAGGAGTTTTGATACAGTATTTGAGTGCAATGTGAATACGCCTTTAGTTTCGCTTCCAGACAGTAAACATTAAACAAGTCAACTCAGTCATCATATTCTATCACTAAATTTGATAAATACTGAGTTGTCTTCTTGTATACCTGTGACAGCAACACAGTACATAGGAATACATTTGCACAGGTTCATGTAGTCTGTCATTCCCTGTTGACTAGACCACATTTTGTTTGCAATGACTTCACTAGCACTTCAGATTTTCAGTGACATAAATGAGATCAGACTGTATTGCAATGGCCAAAAATTGTAAGCTTTATCCTGAGCATCAGTTCAAGCTTCACAGGATTCACAGAGAAGCAGTCAAATAATTCAGTAGAAGACACTCATTGCTGTTTCAAATAGCATAGAACAGGAAGTTATCATAAAGAAATAGAATTTCACATACGCATTTCCAAAACAAACACCTTCCTCTTCTATCCTTGCTTTACGTCTTCTTTCTCTGCTTGCTCTGTAAACTGCTGTGCGAAGAATAGGGTATTTCTTCTCTGCTGAGGATGACTGGGAACAAAGGGCAGAGAAATAAATGAATTTCTATAGCTACTGAGTGACTGGTCATATAGTAAATCTAGAAAAAAAAATAATATATATATAACATATATATAGGCATATATATAACAGCCATGGAAAACATTTTCAAACCAATTGATGGCTTAGCTCAGCTTTCATTACAGAGGTTTTCTGAGTTAAGATACACAGCATTTTATGCGCATGAAAATTTCCTTTTAAAAAGATTCTTGAGAAATTACTTAACGGTGATCACAGCACTAAAATTAATGCCTAGTATTTCATGAGGAGTATGAAATCGCTTTCTTCTGTTTCTATCAAATAGTTAAAAACCTTCAGAAAAAGAAATTTCAAATTTAAAACAACAAATAGTTTGTCAGGACACTTGAATCAAACACTAACTACATGAAAATAATTCTGTTAATCATGTAAATTAGATTCCTTTACATGGATTTATAGAGGGAGTAAGGCATTCATGTATATAAAATTAGAGGTCCAATTTTGGTTATTCAAATTAGCAACATAAACCAGAATTTTCCTATTGTATATGAAAGATGAGAATAAAGTGTTTATACTGAACAAGAAAAAGCTAAGATGATGTAAACCAAAATATAATGTCTCTATTTCATATTTGAGAGCTACAATTTACTGTTAACAAGAAGATAATTTAAATTATGAAGGCTAACTCATCCTTCCAAATGCCTAGAGAGACTCTAAAAGCCCCAGTGTTCAGCTACAAGTCTGTTTATATTTTGGGTTTGGAACACTCTTAAGACACCCCTAAGAGCTCAGCAACACTACACTTAAAACAGTCACAGCTGCCCAGGCCCAGAGTTTAGTCCAGAAGTGCAAAAGCAGCAGCGCTGGCTTTGATTTATGAATGCACAACCTAATCCTGACTGCAGGATTAGCAGCAACTGACAAGAGCTTTTAAAGATCTCATTTTGGTCTGCTGGGCACCCAGATTTAGAAAGGATTCAGGAGCATACATGCTTTTGCATTTCACTGTAGCTTAAGACAATATATAATTGTAACAAACTCTACGTCAGACTTTTAGTATAACTATAGCTAGGAGGATATTAACTGCAATTCAAAATATATATTCAAACACTAACACATAGTTTAGTTTAAGATCATGCACATTCTCACCTTTTTACTGTTGTCTTTTTCACTGCTGTCAGCTGGTTCACACACAGTATCCCTGCTTTTTACCATAAGCAGTGCTTCTGCCCTATCTGGTTCAAACTGGAGACGAGATACTAATTTTTCTTTCAGCATTTTGTTTTGCTCATCTATCTGATGTAGGTGTTCTTCATTCTATGAGTAAGAAAATAACTACTGAATTAAATCTGCAGAGATGACTGGTTCCCCACTATGCCTTCAGAGTAAACTTCATACTTCAGAACAGCTGCATGCCTTATTACGAATCAGGTCGTGTTTGGATATTTGCTTCTGCAGTGTTGGAACTTAAAGTTTACATGGCTGACAAATGAAAAACAGTTAATTGTACAATAAGTGGCAAATTAAACTATTTGCTTTGAAAAGGTGATTCTGTCCTTTTGCTTTGCTCTGGGAGGTCCCACCTGCAGCTCTGGAGTCCTCAATGCAGGAAAGACATGGACCTGCTGGAGAGGGTCCAGAGGTCCACAAAAACAATCACAGAAGGGTACACCTCTCCTATGAGAAAAGGCTGAGAGCATTGGGGTTGTTCAGCCTGGAGAAGACTGGGAAAACCTTACTACAGTCTTTCAGCTCTTAGAAGGGGCCTATAATAAAGATGGGGAGAGACTTTTTAGCAGGGCCTGTTGCAATAGGACAAGGGGTGATGGTTTTAAACTAAAAGAGGGGAGATTGAGGCTGGATGTCAGGAAGAAATTTTTTACAATGAGGGTAGTAAAACACTGCACAGGTTGCCCAGAGAGGTGGTGGATGCACCATCTCTGAAGACACTCAAGGCCAGGCTGGATGTGATTCTGAGCAACCTAATCTAGTTGAAGATGCCCCTGCCCATTTTAGGGGGGTTGGACTAGATAACCTTTGAAGGCCCCTTCCAACTCACACAATTCTGTGATTCTATATGTATAATAATATATATAGAATATATAAAAATAATACATAGGCAAAACATTTTTTGATACAGAAGCAGCTATACTAGCAATAGCCATGCAGAAGTAAATAGTACCTCTAACAGTTAAGCTCTGGAAGTTAACATAAACTAAGCCACAGCTAAAGAGAAGACTTACTTTTCCACTACAGGCAATAGCTTTAATACTTCTCCATTTAGGGACAGATCATGCAATCTTTCTTTTGGCACTGAAAGAGCAGCGAGAGCCCCCCCGCTCTGTGGCAGCTGACTTGGCTGTTACCTCCGGCTGGGAGCCAGCGGGTGGGACAGGGCAGGGCCCCTGGTTGCGAGCAGTGGCAGCTGGGGGGACTGTTGCCGGGCACTGGGGGTTAACAGCTCTCCGCATCCAGGCTGTGCTGCCTGGCCTTTGTACCATCAGCCTTGGTGCACAATGTACCAACCCCTGAGCTGAGGGCAGTCCTTGCAGCAGTGAAACCCAGCAGCTGAGAGCTGAAGTAGGGTTCATTTTTGGTGAAAGCTGTTCAGGTTTTGGTGAAAATTGCTACTTAGTAATGCTGAGTAAAGCCAAGAGTAAGTTCTCTCAACAATTTCTGTACTATGGCTCTGCACCACAGAGAGGCACTTCAAGCTATGGGCACTTCACAGAGACATTAATAAAGCAAACAGGTAAAATAATCAGATGTTACTAGCCCTTCAAAGTCATGATGCATTAAAGTGGACTTCTGAAAGACAAAACTACTTAGTACTTTAGTATCTTGAAAATGGTCTGTTTATAAGTTTTCTTGAGTCCCCAGTGTATACAGATTACATCCTTCCACGTTTCTCATTAATCATAACCTCATTTCATAATTAAAAGAACAAAGTGTACTTTAAGAAATGTAAGGATATTTTATCTGAACTGCCTGACTACCAGAAGTCTGAAAAGGAAAAGAAAAGTCTGTTCAGGGCTAACTCATCCATGCTTGATTTGACCATGCGTCTTTCCCTGAAGATGTAAATGGTGACTAATCCTTTTATTTATCTGAAATGCTTATACTCAAAGCATGATTTTTTCAAACACATTAATATGAATAAGTTTGGCTTGGTGAATCAGTAATAAATGTCATACTAAGGAAATTGAATCTCAAGAGATATAATGAATAATTAAGTACTTGCAGGAAATTCATCTGTTTTTCCATTTATGCACAGGAGATTTACATGCAAAGCTCCTACTGAACCTACTTGTAAGTTAACATTGACCAGCTATTAAGAATACAGAAAATTGGAGTGGTGAAGAAAGTAGCATTTTCCAGCTGTTAAAATGTATGGCTTAATTTGTATCTGTAGATTTTCCTGTTTATAAATGCTTGGGGTTTATGAAACATTTAGAAAGGATGAGAACTGAGACTTTCAATACATTCCTATTATTCTAGGACAGGTTCAGCTGAAAGCTGTTCACTTTTAATCCAAGAATAAAAAATTCTTTTCTAAGTTCTACTATGAATCTGGATGCAATTAATTTGAGAGGCAGTTCTGGTTATGTTTGCTGACTTAAATAACTGCATGAGTCTGGTCAATACTTGCAACCAGAAACATTCTACATGGCTTTCAAATTAACTTCCAGTATTTCACCTTTTTTGTTACATATGACAGATTTATGTAGGGTCAGGTCTCTGCATCTGAGATAAAAAACATTACTGCAAAATTGATTGAAAAATAACATGCTCCTAATCAAATAAAGCAAACAAAATTAAAACGAACACATGCAGAAAAATGTACAGTGTGCTAAAGCAAGCACTGTATTTCATTAAGGGATATAAAGTGAGGTTTCTAAAGTAATTTTGACCCTAAACCATTACAAAACTAATCTAAGGGCATTCAGGAACAGTGGAGGAATCTTAGGAGGAACCACTTTTTTTCATATGATTCATAAGTATGAATCATAATGAAATACATTTAAATAAAAATCTTTACATCTGTAAATAGTGCATTCAGTGTTCATAATTAAAAATAACCAGAACATGCTAAATCAGCAAAGCAGCTACATCCACCTGAATCCTACAGCTTTTCACCAAATTCTTTGTATTGTAGTTATGTGAAGGAGTATTTGTAACACACGCTGTGCCAGGAATCCCAAGAATTACATGGATAAATATCAATGGACTCACAGGAAACTTATTTGTAGATATCAGCTAGCTAATACTGCATATTATATAGCACAATTTTACTCACTGGTGTAATATGAAGAAGACAGAATCACATGTATTTCTGCAGCAAAACCTGCACCCTCTCCAAAGAAAAGCAGTATCTCACCTTCTTTAGACTGATAGAGTGCCAAAGTACAGCCCAAAGTAGCAAGTACTATGCAAGTGTATGACCAGTTTCTGAGCCCAAAGCATTCTGACACTCACGCAGGATCCAGTAAAGAAAAATTTCTTTAAGTCTTTCTGAGTGGCTTTTGCAGAGGTATGGGAAATAAAAAGCGTACACTGGTGGAAGCGAGCGTTCCAAGCCAGCTCAAACGCCCCTTCTGTCTCTCTTTGCTGCAGGACCACTCCCATTTACCTTCAAAACATGCTGAATCTTCACACGCAAAACATAGTGGCAATGGAGTGTCATGTTCTCTGGTTTTGGGTTTTCTTTTTCAAGTAGTTCTTTTCCTATCACAGGTGCAGCCTGGTACAGCACACTGAATTGCTTTCACATTAACTACACTGACACCAATCAGACTATATTAACGTTACTGCTCCATGGATGTGACATAGATTGTTCCTCAACAGATTCTCTTACACAGCAAAATCAAGTATTTTCACAGAAAAAAATTAAAGCATATAGGTCTTAGTCTGTTTGGATCTGTCAAATTTGCATGACAAGATAGTCTGTAAATGAAACTTTTCTGAGCTCACTCAGAAAGAAAACAAACACAACAAACAAGGGCTCAATCCCCTTTGCATGAGAATTCACCATTTAATTCATGAGCTTTCTATCTCACAAGTTCTCTGATTCATAACTCATAACTTGAAACTCACACACCTTTGAGCAAAACAGTTACCTACTGATGGTGAGAGTGCTCACCTTTCCTCCTCCATCACAGTCCGGGTATCCTGCATAATCCTCAGCATTACAGCTCCTGTTGGATCGGCTTCCAAAACTTTCTGGACATGTATTTAGCCCAGCTGTTGAGAAAACACATCAGTTTCAGAGAAGCACAAAGAGGGTAAGGAACATAATTATATACTTAAACAATATGGTATAAAACAAAATTAACAACATGCTGTAGATATTCAGAAACTTGTGAACAAACCCCTAAACATACTGCATCAGAACTGACAAGACTGCAAATCAGACTATTCCCTGATAAAAAGCCATACTTGTCCTTATGAAACATTGGCGGTACTCTTCTGCACTCCTTTTTTGTATGAACTAAATACTTCTATTATTCCTTTGTGACTGTTTTTGTCAAATTTCGTTATGTCAGTATGAAATTCATGTATGGTTTCCTTCTTAGTTTGCAGATACCAAGGGCAGAGAAAATGCCCTCAGAATTTGCCTTAACTGTCAACTCTACAGTCAGCTCAGCTGGCAGACTGTTTCCTGCTGGGAACTGGAAGAGAGGCTAAGCATTATACAGAAGTCAGAAACAAATACCTTCTAATATGGCAACTCTTATTAAAAAAAATAAAGAAAAAAATAAAAAAAGCAATGCAGCAATGTAGACTGGACCCCTACAATTTTCAAATGAATGTAGTTTTCTTTTATATATTTAAACTTTCCACTTCTTGAGAGCTGAGCTGTTCATGACCTTGACTCCTGCAGGATTTATTTTCACAGAATCACAGAATGGTTTGGGTTGAGAGAGACCTTAAAGCTCATCCAGTTCCAATCCCCTGCCACAGGCAGGGACATCTTCCACTAGACCAGGTTGCTCCAAGCCCTGTCCAACCTGACAGGGATGGGGCAGCCACAGCTTCTCTGGGCAACCTGTGCCAGCGCCTCATCACCCTAACAAGGAAGAATTTCATCCTACTAACCAATCTAATTCTACCACCTTTCAGTATTGCGAGTTATGAATTTTGACATCACTATTTCATTTCAGATGCAACAACAAATGTGCATGTGTGTCAGCTCTGCAGACTTAACAGATACTGAATTTCTAGCAGGGCTAGTCTAGAACTTAGTAAGGGAAGTCAAAGACGATCCTTCAAACAGTGTTAATAAAGAAGAAAGATTAATTTTTACCTTCTTTACAAGCATGGCTTTCACAGTAATGTGCTAGACAAGTCACTTATGATGGTCTTCACTGAAGTGTTTTATGTTCTAATCTTCAACAAAGCCAGAAGGGAGCAGCACATACTGGCAACAAACACGCAGTCAGGAGCCTGGTCCAGCTCTTGTTATTTATTTTTATTCATTTATTTTTAAAGAAAATTATTGTGTTACATGTAACACCATGATATTCTTCACAGGACAGTATTTTGCCAACACTCTGGAAAACTGTTGTTGGCCCACAGTTTACAATGGCTTCGATTATTCCCTACTACTGAAAAATGTTAAAAGCAGGAAATTTGACTAACTAGCCTGACAATAGACAGCTTCATTCCATACAATTCCAAGAGGTTCTGAAGGAATAAACGTAGGAAACATTATTAGGAAAAAAGTGCAGTAAATTGTTAACCACAGATTTTATTTTGAGAAGACAGTACTGCCAGTCTCCTACAGATAGTTATGTAGCTATCTGCCTTTATGTCTCAGCAATGGCAGTCAGTCAGTAACTGGCAGGAGATGCCTTTGCCATCTGCCATTACAGGTTATTCATAAACTTAATGGAATCCTGAGGAAGATTCTGGGCAATCAGATGATTAAATGTTTGGTGCCTTAAATAGAAATATTAAAGAATAATTAAAACTGTCAGCCAATAGTGCATAAATACAAACATGCACACAAGTTTTTCTCGTTTCCATTACAAGACTGCTGGAAAAATATTGAGCTGACAAAGATATATACCCCTGATGGATTATTCACGCCCATGAATGCTTTCATTTCTCTGGGATGGAAGATTCAAGCTGAAACAGTATAATGTATAGTTTTTATATTTGTAAGCTGCGTATTTGCAACACAGTAAAACTGCTGCTCTTGCAGATCATTCATAGGAGAAGGGAAGGATCTAAGGGAACATGGAATTGTTTTATATTAATAATGCTAATGCAGGATCATAGTAACTGCAATAACTTGCTTAAAGAAAGATTTTTCTACTGTGCATCTAGTAAAAATGAAACTGAAAAAGCCGCACACACAGTTCCAGTAAATTGATTAACTCTTATCAAAAGAAACTTTAAAAACTTCCAAATTTCTCAGGAAATAGCACACTAATTTCCGCAAGGCAGACAACATTTGTGAAATGAAGCTCCTCACTGAATTTTCTACGAACCCACTTCGTAAGCATGTTCTTAAAAAAGGAAAACAAATCCTAAGTACCATGTTGTATTTTCATTAACTGTAATCAATCAGGACATCACCTCATTCAGTCAGCAGAAGACCACCAGATCACATGTTCGAGTGCAACTGCAACTTTGTCTGAAGGAGGGAAGCAGAGATATATTGAGCACCAAGGTCTGCACTGCAGCAGCGTAGCAACCATGACTTGCATGTTTTGCCTACCTTTCCGCTGAAGCTGAGGAGATGCATCCTTTGTGTACTCGAAACAGCAGCTGAGCTCATGCTAGATACAGAGTGCAGAGTAAGAAACCCCTATCTTGACACTACCCCCAGTCCATCCTTAAACAGGATCACAACTAACAACAGAATGCTATTCAAATAACAGCTGAATATGTGTGTGTGTATATATATATATTTTTATTTTTTTTTACAGAAACCTTGAGATGGTCTAATTGTGGCCCAGAACAAACAAGATTATTTTGCTTTTAGTTAGCCACACACTTGCCTTAGCACTGGTCCCTCTTCTCCCTATACTCAACTGTACCCTGCCTACAGGAAAACTCATCTTATGGTAACCAGAGGATACCAGAAACTGCTCTTCTCTCATACTAATAGATGATAAACATATTGCCCAGACAGAAATGCTCGTTCACACACAGACAACACCAATGGCCACCTCCTGTTCCCCTCTCTGGCTGATCAGGATGAAGGTCCATTAGTGGAAAATATATACATACACGTACACCATGGCGCCAGCACCTGGCCCTTAGATCCTCTCTGCTCCAGTTGCTTCACAAAGAGACACAGACATGCAAACTGGTCTCAGTCAGCCCCGGACCCCAGGGTCTCACTAGTACCTGGCTTGTACCTCCTGGTTCCTCCAGCAGCCACTCTGTGACAAGCATACTGACCACCCCTGCTTACACGTGGCTCTCCCTTTTTATTCCTTTGTCCTTTTCTTTTCTCATACCTTTTTCTCCTCAAACTACCTCAATCTTTCCCTTTCCCCATCTTTGGTTCCTCTTCTGAACATCACACCTTAGATCATTTACAATCCCTAAGTGTTCTTCCTCAACATCGCATGACACGTCCAAAGCTCCCAGGCAGTAAACCCGAGTTACTGGCATTTCTCCCATCTGCCATGATGCTTCTATGCTTCTTTGAGCCATGGAGAGGAATCTTTAATCACATAACCTAACACAATCTGCTTAATGCCCCAAAACTTGATTGTGATTAACGTATTGATCAAATTGTTATTAGATAGTTAATGATTTATAGGCGCTTCTTCTAGAAGATTCACTAAGTATACACAGGGGTCACTGCCTAAGATGCAGTTTTTTCTCTGTAGAAACCTGACATGTTCTCACTAACCACTAATATATTGTCAAAGGAATTCACCATTTAGAATCATATTGAAGACAAGGAAAGGGGGGTTAACAGCAAGAAGTAATCCTTGAATTAGCATGCCAGACCAGTTTTGAATAAAGTCACATCGTGAGAGAGTGATCAGGGACTCACTTTTGTCACCTCACAGGAACACTAAGTGTTTATTTTATTTCTTTTACTCATGATGCTTCAGTTATATCATGTCTGGGTCATCTCTTTTCTAGTCTTAATAATTACTATGAACATTTCTGATACAAACTGCATCCTGCACTGGTTTCATGCAATTTCAAGTTGTTAATCTAATTAAGGGGTTTCAGACTTACAACACATTAATGATGAAGTATCTAGGCAGCAGATGTGTTTATGTTGCTCCAAAAAAAGCAGCTAGAAATTTTTTCCCTGGTAGTTAGTTGTGCTTCTTAGGCAATTCAGAATACTGAATACTAGTTCAAAAGCACAGAAGTCATTGCTTTCTTGTCAAGTTTGCCCAGACAAAAAAAATACATCCAAGTACTCTGGAGCATCATGTTCCCAATAGTCAGCAGGAGGGAAGCTTCATTAGGTGGAATTGCTTTGTTCCTCACCTACTGCCTGTCTCCACTGCATGGCTTCACACACACATGATGTCAAACACAGTGGGAATTGCCCTTTACCTCTTAGTACAGCTTGCTCTGATGTGCTATGAGTTATTCTCACACTCTGGAAACCAACCACGATGTACTGTGCTCTGTTTCTCAAGATGCAGGGAAACCACGGCTGATGTGATACAGAATTACCTGTTCCTGTACACTGATTGTTTGTCTGGAATTGTCATACACCAGTGGTCTGGTCCCACACACTTTATTCAGACTCTATACCTGAAGAGTAAAAAGGAAATTCTCTGGTTAGCTTAGAGCTACTATGGGGCTAGCTTCAAGCAAAGTTAGCCCTCATTTTGCCTCACTAGTGAAATTCCTGCCATTTTGATTTATTAAGAGTACATGATTGGTGTAAGTGCTATAGTTATTTTTCAGCTGTTGCTATCTTGAATTATTAACAACTGACAACCCAGCAGAATAACAACATTCATCTTTCTGCAATCATGTGAATATGTGAATACTTTGCTCTGCCTACACTATATGCACTCTGCAATAAAAATTTCTCCAGTGGCTGAGGACTATCACTTCAGTCTCCTATAACATAAACCAGAAAGAGAAATAATCTACGCGAAACATGATGAAGCATACTGCTGAAAAAAAAAAAAAATATTGGATCTGACAAAAACATGTCTACACTAAGTCAAACAGAAAAGGATGAGTGCCTTACTGGCATTAGATATAGAGTAATTCTTTTAGACTTGACCAGAACAAACTTTAGTGAAGCCACAGTGCTAATTCAATAAAGATACAGAAGACCTGATCCAGTTGAAAAGGAAGTTAAATAGAGATACAAGAGAAGCTGTGCCTAATTTTGTCATTTAGTGTTATTATTCACAGAAAGTGATAGGTTTCCCATCCAAAATCTGATGCCTTTTACATTCAGTGTTTTAAGAAATATATTTAAATACCTCTAATTCTGTTCATCTTTTTAAAGGAGCTTTTTGTTCATAGAAAGGCCATAATATTACTACAACTATGCAACAAATGTTCAAATAAGGTTAAAGTGGCACAATACCATACTTTTCTTTAAAACCAAATGCAAGATATAACAAAGGATTTGTTTTAGGAAGACTAGGCACGCAAATACCACATTAACTAAAATAATGCAGACTTTTGTACTAACATCTCATAAAATTTGGTTTAGTCAACTAAAATTGATACCTCAGTGCAGTCCAGTGCCAAATAAATATGAACAGTAGCAGAACACAGCAGTAGCAGACATGCGCAATGCTCTTCAGAGCTGCTGCCTTGTGATGTATTGATGAATGCTAAGATTAAAGGTCATTTTGCTTAAAGAACCCTCTGTAGTTAAGAACAGAATGTATCACATAAAATACACTAGACCACTGTGAAACCATTCTATTTCTCACAGACGATCATAAATTCGTATCAGCTCTCTTCTTATTAAACTACTTTTGATAGCAAACAGCATCAAATGCAGAGTAAGGAATTGCAGACTCAATATTAGGAAAGTTTTCACAACAGATAACCTACATGCGAAAGTAGTTTTCAGTTCACGTTACAGAATATATTTTTCTAGCAAGAAAAAAGGTGAGTTTTATTAAGTCATATAAACAGAATAAATTGATCATTTGCAATTTGTTTTAGGGATGAAGACAAAAACTATTAGAAGAATGAAACAATTCCAAGTTACTCTGGGGAAAGAAAAGATAACAGGCAAAAGTTACATGAATTCTTTCAGAGCAAAAAATGGTGGCTGAACGCTACCACTAAGGACATAGTTCAAGCTTTTTAACAAAAAGGAAATCTGGGATGTTCAGGATTCTACTCAAGGAGCTAAGAAATGGTGGCATCAAATAACCATAGCTGCAGAGAAGCACAAAACCCCCACAGAAGAGTTCACTTCCACTGCTCAGTTGCTTCAATTCTCCAAGTAAAATTTAAGTTAATGGCAAAAAAAAAAAAAGGGGGGGGGGAAGGTGTATGAAAAGCCTGCCCCAAAAAAGCCCTGTGCAGATTAGTGGCAGAGCTGAGCCTCATTCAGTTTTCTGAACTGTTCTTTTGCTGACAGTTTCCACCGAGTAGGGAAAGAACTTGTGAGATGCTTGTACACGCACATTTTCTGTACAGCCTCTGAGCTGTTAAGGCTGAAATCTGAAATGCAAACCCCCAAAGGCTGGAAATCCTACGTGCTAATTTTTACGCTCCTGCAGGTATTCAAATGGAACAGCATCCACATAATTACCTCCATAAATAGCTAATCAGATCAGTTATGCTTAGTAAAAACAAGTCAAAGTTTAAGTCACCATAGAATATTCAGCCCTTTGCTTCAATGCATGAATAAGTTTGTTACCATAAAAATAACACATTTAACTACTAGCTGCTTTTCAGGGAAGAAAGTGTGATGGAGCAGTTTAGGTTTAGAAGCTTAGATTAAAAGGTGAAAAGAAACCAAATGAAGAACAAGTTTGGACCTTATCTTTAGGGTCACGTAACATGGAATTTATAAGCAGATTTAATTAAACAACAGATACAGAATGATCAGATTTCAGTTGTGACAGGACAAGCTCCTACAGTGCTTATAATTCTCACTTAACTCTGTGTCATGAGACAAGTCTGATTAGAAATGGAAATCAGCAAGCTGAAGTTCAGGATTGTACTCACCATGATTATTTTGTTCCTGTGCTCTAATTGCAAGCTTCCCAGTCTCCACTCATTGTGTTTTCTTGGAATTCAGATGACCAGGAAGAAACACATATGGAAAGACAGAACAAATGTATTCAGCATTTTAAATTTCCCTTCCTTCCCACGTCTTGTTCTCCATTTTCCCACACTCTGTGTGGTTTGCGGGAGGAACCACAGATCCTCCAGAGGCTGTAAAACAAAACAATTAATTTTACTGCAAACTTCATTAAAATTGTGCCAGGAGGAATAAAAGTCTTGGCAAGTTCTTGCTCTTATAAATGACCACAGGTTAAGTGAGAAAAGGAGAACAGAAAGAAAGAAGGAAAGAAAACAGAGAAGGATGGCTGCCCTTCTACAGGGTCAGGTTCTCTTGGAATCCTCCCCCAGGTCAGACTCATTGCTGAGGGAGCCACAGAACTGATTCATGTTGTGTCTGTGCTGCTGCCTTGGGACATTTTGTTGGCCAGGGCAGTTGATCTCCACAGCCTCAAGCAGACAACACAGAAAAGCATCCCCCACCTTTGTAGAGGAGAATCCCTTTTCTGCCCCCTGACATTCACCCAAGGGGCAACATGCTGCTCACTACCAACAGGCACTCAGACCCTCTCAGCTCCTTGTATCTTTTCAGTTGTTTTGAAACACACACAAAAAGGGTATCTAGACTGTCACATCCTTTGTGGACTTTTGCCTCCATCAATTACTTCAGCCTGATTTAGTCTGCTTCTCATGTCATCTTTATTCTTTCCTCCTGAGTGCAGAGCACTGACTCTGAGTTTATACCTTTATCACCAGGTCCTTCTAGTTAGTGAGATAATATGAAGACCTACCAAATATTTATGAGTTATGTTCAGATACTGTGGCAATACACAAGTACAGCAGCAGCGTTTGGAACCAGTAACTGCTGACCCTTGCCAGGCAACCCCAAACTCCACTTACGCAACTTAACATGCCAAGAAATAAATCACAGTCTGTTGCACATGCTAGTTCGTGTATGGATTTTGCCAATCACACAAGTATTCTATCCAGCCCCTTTTCATGCACTCTCTGTATATATCACATTTACAGAAACAGCACAGTTGCATTTAGACATAGAGTTAATAGAGACCATAAAATAAAAAACCACATTTCCTATGTGGTATTTCCTAATTAAATACAAAAACACCTAAACCCCTCTTTTGTTAAACATGTTTCCTTTGATTTGACTTAAACTATAATGAAGCTGTCAGTACTCGTGCAGCACTTAAAAGGTTTCCTGATCCTTCCACCTCCTGGAAGTCTCATCACTCAGTCTGGAATATGAAGCAGAGCTTCTGCATTAGTATTCACTGCGTGCATGGCAACACTGACCTTGTGTCTCAAGTGGTTTTAATATTTTAGAGATATGAGGATTAAGCTCCATGGGAACATAGAACGTAATAGCAGCAGGGCAAGAAACGGTGAAATAAAAAAAAAAATCACATCCTGTGTGATAACACATCTACATTAAAAATAATTTTACTGTAAATCAAGCAGTTAACTATGCAATAAGTAATTAGGCAAATAGGGTCATTAGTCTTTCAGAGAAGGTTTGCTATCATTAGTGGATAGCTGATAGCGGTAACAATAGCGATAGCTTAGGGGACAGCTGATGACTTTGCTTAGTTCTCCATTGCCTGCTGTATAATCCATGGATTGTCAAATACCATCACTTCATGGGATGAATGTCATGGATCACAAGTACCCATAGCCCTCGAGCAGACAGCAAATATCTAATCGGTGAGATGGAATTTTTAAAGTAGTTATAGAGACCTATTTTGAAGTTCAGACTGCTTGACCTTCACCTCTCTGTCTTTTTGCACATCCAGCTGTGAAATGGCATAAGAGCTGATGTAACATAGCTACTGGAGTAAACTACAGGGATAGTGATGGCATTTGACTTGAGAATACAGTCACTTGCTTGGCCAACTCATCCAGTGTGGCAGAGGCCAGCCCTATTCCTGCGTGTCACATCTTTATCATAACACTAACAGAAGTTGGAAGTCCCCTAGATCCTCAGAAGTATTGCATAATTATGAGCCGAATTCTTTCATTTTTAGTTTAGCAATTAACATTTTCTGTATTCCAGAGCACCGTTTTGGTTGGGTTTTGTTTTTATTTGTTTGGGGGTTTTTTTGTTTGTTTTTTTTTTTTTTTTTTAGTCAGTGTTTTTTGCCTTTTCCCCCATTTTTAGTGGTTTTAGCAGCAGAGCATATTCCTTTTGCCTTTTTCCAAGCCACGGAGTACTTAGAAGCAATAGAAACAGCAGGGAACAGCAGTCTGTCCCCTGGCTACATCAGCCTAATCATCTATTTACCCATTTCTGAAGATGAGCGAGCAGATTTTTCCAAAAATCCTATCAAAGCCACAAAGAAAAGTAGAAAAAACATTCTCAAGAACAGCATATTTTTAAAATTGATAAACAGAAATTAACATTTTTTTTTCTTATTTCTCACCTCTTGTCTGTAGGAAGTATTTATGAATCTGCCCTCTTCAAATGGCTGGGAGAGATTCAGAAACCAGAAAGCCAAATTAGAGATTATGCAGAATAGTCACAAATTACAGATAACCCAGTGAAGAGTTTGGTCTCATGAAACCAAAACTGTTTTCTGAGAACATTAATATAAAATCAAATTGTTTGATGCCTATCATGGCTTGGGCTCCGACAGTAAGTACAATGTAGAAATTTAACAGAAATTCTACTCTAAACTACAGTGTCAGGGCACACCAAAAGTTGTATTAAAAGTTTAAAGCTGGTGCTTTTAATATGTTTTCTAGCATGAAAATAGGAAGAGAGTTGTGATTCCTGCAATAAATGAAATGCTTTTACAACACTCAAATCCAAACTAAGCCAACTCTAAAAGAAGTATGTTCTTTACCCCAGGATTTTAGAGCCCTAGGAACTCTGGGTGCAGAGGACCTAGTCCTACTGTAGGCATCACAGTTAAGAACTTGGCGAACAGAACTATAACATCTCCTTGTGAACTTGCCAAGATTTCAGCCAAACTTTCTGATAGCATAATAAATACCTAGCATGTTATGGTTTTTGGCCTTTAACCGCCATTTTTTGAGCTGGAAGTGTAATGGAATTGGTATACCACTGCGCAACCCCAACTGGCCTAATAAATACTGCAATTAAAAATAATAGTGATCCACTATTACAAGTTGTTTCTATAACTCAGAACTCAACCTGCAAGGATTGTTCTTTGCTAATTGAAATGAGTGATTACTTGCAGGCACCAACATCAGTTATGTGAGTTTTAATCCCTAAACACATTCTCGAGTGAATTAATTTCACTGACCTGAATCAGAAGATTACAGGAGCACCATTTTACAGACTGCTTTAACCATTGTCTCCTCCTTCTCTTGCTGAGTGCAAATAAAACTAGGTAACTCCAATAACTGTCAGTCAACTAGTACATTCCTGAGAGCTATCATGCAGTCAGAGCTGAAAGACTCCTATGCCATGTGTCGCAACCCATGAGTCTATGAATTTATCATAGTGCTAATAAAATGCATTGTATTTCTTACAAACAGGAGCTGAGCTGAAGAACTTTTGGGGCTATTATGCAAATAAGAACTTACAATTTCTTAAAAACAAAATCATTCAACAACAGCACTTTAAATGCTTATGCTGCCAAGGCAGCTTTCATAGCAGCACATGCAATTTGTTAACCATTCAAAATACATTGATTTCAAAGTACACAGTATTTGTGAGCTGTGATAAATAATGTTCTTCCCTTTCTGATATTTTCCATCTGAAAATTTCCTTATTCATTACAAAGATGGATATTTCAACATTCACCCAATTTTAGAGAGAGGAGAAAATCAATGTTCTTGAAAATGAAGTGATACCTCATTGATAATAAGTCATTAGGATAATAAGAAATAAACTTAGTCTTTTGTCTGAACCCAGGACAGCTTCCTTGTCAAGCATTTAAACATTAAAATAAGCTGCCTCTCTTTATTAGAAAAGGATTTCTTTTGTTAATGAAATGTATCACACTCAATGTATTCAAATTCCTTCACAAGCTATACGTAAACCTTACAATGCAGTATCTTAATGTCCATTGTAAGGATGAAATAACAGAAGTGTAGCAACGTTAGGCCGTTTGACCATGATCACATACTGAACCTGTGTCAGAGTACAATAGTTCAGCTGCTTCTCATGTCTGTAGCAATGACACAGAAAACCTACCTCAAAAAAAAAAAAGGCAGATTCTGGTGGGCCTGTTGAGATGTACCACTGGTTAGTAAAAAACCCAGACTTCTCAGGTTAGAAGAGAATTGGCTGTTTGAGAAGAACAGATTTTTTGCCTTTTTTCCTGAGAGTTCTCTTCTAGTCCTAAAGATATGATCCAAATTCTCTGACTCTCCAAAAAGATTCAGTCCAGATTTTTAAGAAAAATGAGTAACACAGAGAATACAAAAATGTTGTTCAAATCACGCAATCTTAAAATACATGCAGTTATGGTATCACAAACAGGCAGAAAGGCTGAGATGGGGCACAGAAAAAAAATGCAGAAACACTCAGAATTGCAGCATTGATCACTGAAAAAAAAAAAAAGACAAAGTGGTTCATGACAGAATTTGATAATGAATATTGTAAAGGTGATACACCAAGAACTTCTGTCTTGCCAATCTCATAGTCAAAGGGAATAGGGACTTTCAACTAAACTAGGATTATATCCAAAGCAATAAGGAATTTTTTTTGTCCCCAAATAACATCTAATTAAATTCTAGAGCCCATGGCAATACAAACCCCCAAATTCAATTGGGTTAGTGTTAGTCATAATTAATGTTTCAGGCACATTCACTACAGGCTTCAGGAGCTTCTACCAGTCTCCAGCTATAAAAGGTCAGGATGAGACTTAACAGACAGATTGTCTCACATCTATTAATGTTAGATGTTCCTCTGAGATTCTGGCCACTATAGGAAATATGTTACTGAGCTAGACAGCTGGTATGGACAGTTAGATATGAACATCCCAATAACTTCACAGGGCTTAGTTTACCAAAGTTCGGCATCTATTACAGGACAAGGTCAGCCTACTTCACCTGCAGTGAAGACACAGGACAGCCACCTCATCCACACTCTGGTTTCCTGGAATTCTGCTGTCTCAGCTATGCATGGACACCTAATGTAAATACACAAACTTCCAATTTTTGTGAAAAGCTGTAGCTCTAGCATCAGCTGGCAGAAACTGAGAAGACAGACAATGAAGGAAATTTTCCAAGTGGGAACAATGAGAGACAGCCAGAAGTTCAGCCACTGAACCATGAGCTGGATCCCTGTGTGAAGAGGGGTCACTAGTCAGAGTCAAATGAATTACACAGATCAATACTATGAGATTTTTCAGAACATACTAGAGAAATCGCAGACTCCACAGTGAGGCTCAAAAGAGAACATGTAACTTGGTGACCTCTGTCACCCACTATTGATGAAGAAGCTTTCCTGATAAATTCACCTGTGCACATACAGCCTGCAGGTTAAATCGTCAGTGACTGAAACTGAATTTTCATAGCTGGGTGGAATTGATAAATACCCTGAAAGGATATATAGAGTCTGTACACTCACTACTAATTGGCAGAAACCCATTAAATAACTTGTATATTTTTGCTCTACCTGTCCAGGCTTACTACATCACTTCAATTTATTGCTGAACAGAAACACCGGAGAAACAAAGCTAGAATTCACATAGTCCATCGTTTAACATAATAAGAGAGCTGATCTCAGCATGGGCCTGCTAACAGCAGGTCCCAAACAGCCACTTCAGCAGTCAGAATTAGCAAGGTAGGGTGGAGTCCTCTC